>APFE031422831.1:256198-281069 GCA_000404065.3 Pinus taeda
AAAAAGGTGTTGCTAGTAAAGGTGGACACTTTGAAGAATATTGTAGATGCATTGACAAAATATGTGAGCTCTAAGAAGTTCTCCTCGTGTAGAGAAACAATGGGCGTTTCAGGGCTGGAAAAATGACTAAGCTCTCTTGTGGAAAGAAAACAACAAGTGGGAGAATGTTGGGTTGTGTTATATTATTTCCACGACTAACCTACATAGTGAACTGGGGGGTTAGAGGGGGGGCGGAGGCCCCCCTTCATTGCGCCAATTGCGCAGCCGGGGGGTCACAGGGGGGTTTGAGGGGGGCGGGTAGCCTCCCTTTACGGGGTCCGGGGCAGCGCCATGGGAAAAAAAAAATTGGACCTATATTAGGTTGGGCAAGCCTACCTATGGTTTTCGGTCCATGGTTTTGGACGCGATGGTTTTCGGTTCATGGTATTGGATGCTTCGACATGTATAAATATGTATTGTAACATTGAAAGGAATATAATGAAAAATCAAGCTGGTAGTATCGGTTTTGGGATCCAGGGGAAAATCTCTATGTATATGTGTTTTATGTGTTATGCTATCGCATTGTCTATTTTCTGTGTTTTAGAATTTGTATGCAGGTAATTTATGTATGGGGTTAAAACCTACATGCTCCTATTGGTTGAAGACAATTTCAAATGGGCCAATCACGAAATGACATGTGGCCCAATCACAGGGTGCCATGTGGCACTCCGGATGAGGCAAAAATTATTTAGGATCAACCAACCAACTCTTCACAATGTTTGAACTTCCAACTTCCCACAAGCCAACGAAATGCCTTACCATTATGCCATGTATGTCTCTTGTTAAACGTGGTTAGTGGGCTTGTATTTCACTTTCATTGTATTGGTGGTTGGGGGGAAGGGCCGAACCTATGGACATGCCCAATCGGCCTAAATCTAGGTGTTATGGAATGTAACATGACTTAGGGTGACAGTGAGGAGGGGTGGAACATGTGGCACCCTGCCCACACCCCGCCCATGGTTCTATTATACAAACATGATTGTTGTTGGAGTTTACAGAAGGGCGGGGCACATGGCACCCTGCCCACACCCCAACACATAGTTTTATTAACCAATAGGTAACTAGGAGTGGGGTCTAGAGGCGCATGGCCCACAATCATTTGTGTTTCCATGTGACCGACCGGAGGGCAGAGAAAAAGGATCTTGGCCCAATTTTTTTAAAATATTTATTAATGGTTCAACAAAAAGCACCAAACCCAATAGGATTTGTGGGTTGAACCTGCGACCATGGGAAACACAACTGAGTGCCATACCAATCCACCCAAGAGCCTATTTGTTACCAGTTTTTTGTAGAGGGATGGATTTGTAGAGTGTTTTGCAAACACTTTAGAGGAGGCCTATCTTGGCCATTTTCATCCTTTTTAAGCCCTAGAAGAGCCTACACAAAGGTTTTCAGGCATTCTGGACGCAATGGCAATATTATTTTTGTAATTTGAGCATTATATGTTCATTTAATTTAACATTTAAGCATATAATATAAAGGGTCACCATTGGAAGCTAGACTTGGAGACATAGCCCAGGAGTGTTGAACTCTGTCATCAATTTATTGTGTTGTGATGCTGCTTCTTGTCCATTTTTAACTATTAAAATCTGAAAAAATTAACTTAGTTTGTGTGTTTTTGCAATCATGATCCATTGCCCAAAAGACATAAACTAGCTTGCAAAAATTTATATGAAACCCTTAATTTTAATTTTAGATCATATGTCCCATTTCCCTTTTGTTATTAGAACAACTTACGTATTTTGGAGTTATTTTAAATACACGTTATATATTTAAGGTTTCCCAAACATGAGGAGGGAAGAGTTACTCATTTGGTTCAATTTTTATAATTCTTCCTATTCTCCTTCTTCTCAAGGTTTGTTTCTATAATTTGATTATAAAAACCCATTTACTACATTATGTGAATTAGTGTTCATAATTCCATGATCATCACCCCTTAAGTATCTTTTATTTTTTTCTTCCTTATGCCAAGGGTGACAAGTCGGTCATACTCTTCAAGAACTTACCTTCGAAGTTCCAAGGATGCAACACCATTTTCCCTTCAAGCATCATGTAACTACGAGGGGGGGATTGGGCATGACAAGATAAACCGCTATCTTCTTCTCTATCTCCCTCTATGGTGAGACTGATGATGTTAGGGATCAAGGAATCCACCTTCATACGTGCCCCTCAGTAAATCCTCATGAGTGGCCCAATCCCAAGTTTTCCCTCATGCAATCATGAGCTTCAAGGTGAAGGTATCCCAATTCCTTCCAACCCAAATCATGACAAGAGTGCTAGTAGGTGGAATCAAGGACGTTGTCCCACTCCTCCCATGAAGTTTCATCTGCCCTATACAATCCCATCACCCATGTGTCAGTAATTTGGCCAAGCAACTGACTTGTGCCTACAACCATTATCATGACATTAGTAACCATAGAAGAGTATCAATTAAAACTCTAACTTTTAATGTTAATAGTATGTAATCGATCAAGCCAAAGGTCATTGACTCATCACATGTAGATGCATCAAGGTGGTCTCCTACTACACTTAATAATCATCAATATATATGCTTATAATAATAGCCATTGATATAATTGCACATGCTAAATTTTCATTATGACATAATCATCAACATAATTGCTAACTTTAAGCAAGAAGTTAATCCTCATTATATGTAAATATAGAAACATATAACGAATTCATCAACATCAAACAAGTCCATTACAATCATCATCATCATAACCAAAATAACATCGAACTAGTACATCACAATTATTATCACATCCACTAATAATAAAAGTAAAATAATTAGATCCTCAACCAGGATAATGGATGTGCCATAAGCTATATTAGGGTTAACATAACATCAAGGTCAGTGAATGAGAGAAAGGCACTATAATCAGGTTGAGTCATGATCCCATTAATCTTAAGAGGTTCTTTACCCTTGAGGTATTGTTGGTTTAATCAATGTCAATAAGCTCTTAGAGATTGATGACCCAAAGTTTCACCCTCTCCTTATCATGCAATGACAACAACACATATGTATTTGTGGAAAGACTAATTATTCATGAATGTCATAACAAGTATTGCAAATAAAATATCAATTCTTCAAGAATGAAACCATTTTATTATTGGCCTTGATGTTGTATGAAGGTTTGGTGCAGATATTGTGGAGACAATGGGAAAGGTTGAAAAAAGACTATATATAGTAAAAGAACAAGCATTTAGGGTATGTTTTTCTATAAGCAATGCCTAGATCTTCCAAAGGAAAATTAAATCTACAAATAAAATACATAGATATGATGATTCCACAATCTCACCTCCCCTATGGAAGGTCATTATTTCTTCTATTTGACCATCCTAGAAAGAAAGCTCACCTCCAATTATCCTCTCATTCCAAAGAGGCAAACACTACAAAAGATGATAAAATGAGGGGAAATGGTTTCACAATGGAGCCAAAAGGAAGTTAAGGGCCAATTTAACACCCATAAACACAACCTCTTTGGGTATTCATTACATGGTTGAAGGAAACATCTAGGACGCCATGGGAATCTCATCAAAGAAGATAAAACCAATGTAGCGAACTCTTGAAGAAAAGAAGTTAGACTCTATGGCTCTAAAATTTCCCTTATCTCTTGCATTTTGAATGTTTCACTGATCCAAGCCATTTTAGGAATAGCTTTTGAGCATGTATACTACTAACTTCTAATTCTATATTTTGGGAAAACATGTATTCCTCCCCATTATTCTCCATATTAGTTGAATTAATAGATCAAATGAATTATTTAAATATTATCCTGCCTAATTATGATGTTATATATATGAACATATTGTAAATAAAATGATTGAGATGGATGTATACTTGCAATATAATTTCTTGCAACATGCTTTTCTCTCCTCAATCTTGTAGGAAGAAACAAAGGTGCTTGTGGGTGAGGCTCCCTCACCTAACCAAAGCCCGGGTAATGTCATATTCACTCTACATGCAAATTTTCTTATGATAGGTAGCAATAACCAATGAAATTTATGCTCCTACGATAACTCATGAAAAATAAAATCTTATGGATAATAAGGCCCCAATTTTCTTCTTATAATAGAGGTGGCAATTCTTCATTAATGTTGTATGTTCAGTAGAAAGAGTGTGAAAGACTACAAAAAGTTTCAAGTTCAATTGTTGTTTGTAACTCTTTCATTCAGTGTTTCACTATTTATTAATAAGCCTCCTCAAGTAATACAAACTTTGTTAGAGTGCATTTTCAGTGTTTTTAAAAGGTTCAAATATTGCCCTTTTAACACATAACAGCATACAAATATATATTGCAAATTTTGAAAAACACCACTATCATTAAAAAAATATAAACAATTATAATACATAAAATTTTATAATAATTTACCACCTTTTATATTTCTACATATAAATGAATTATTTATAAAAAAAGTATTAAATTTATGTATTATAATTTACCAACCCTTTTATATTTCTACATATAAATGAATTATTTATAAAATAAAATATTAAAAAATTTAATACTAGATAGAAGATTCTGAAATTAAAATATTTTTATAATGATTTACCAAGATTTTATATTTAGATATATGAATGAGGTTTATGGGATAAAATTATTAAAAACTTTAACATTTAGTTTTTGATAAATCTTTGTAAATTCTTAATTTTAAATATAATAAAATAATTTCATGAAGTGAAAATGGTAGTGAAAGAAACCAAATAAAATATCAAATTAATTGATTTGTGAAAATAAAACAATTAAAATCCTCATGGGGTAGGCGAGTTGGTTATCACGTTGCGGTGTAGTTCGTCTGTAAAGATGACTCCATATTTGAGGTCACGAGTTCAAATCCCCGGACTTACCTGGAGCTGTGTTATAGCGGGCAGGTGTAGTTCCCAGGGATTATAGTGGCGGCGGTTAGAATCGACCCCGTGTTATGTGAGTTGCAAGGCTGTCCCAGTTGCCGATTCCTTTGTCAAAAAATTAAATTAAATAAATAAAACAACTAAGAAATATGGCTAAACGAATCTATTTTTTTTAAACATTGACCAAATGAAAACTTTAAGCAAGTTTTAGGCCGAAGCATTTCACTGTAGATTATGGTATCACATTGAGACACATTATTGAAAATGTTTGGGAGGGAAAAGAAGAAGTATTTTGCTACTTTGTTGACTTCAAAAAGGCATTTGACACGATCCCTAGAGATAAGTTGTGGAATAGAATGGAATAACTTGAAATTCCTTTGCATTATTGAGTTGTTGTCCATAGGCTCTATGAAGAGGTGAAAATCAAAATTAGAACTTCAGCAAGCATCTCAGAAAACTTTAGAAGTGACATCAGAGTCAAGCAAGGTTGTCGTTTATCCCCTACTCTTTTTGGTTTATATATTGATAAATTGGAAGAGTGGCTAAATCTGCAAGGTGGGGATGGTGTTCGGTTGGGAGAGTTTGTGATAAAACTTTTTTTTATAAGTTGATGACCTTATATTGATCGTTAAATCAACCCAGGGATTGTAGATGCACCTATATGCCCCTGAGCATTTTTGTAAAAAAGTAGGGATGCACGTCAATATCAGCAAGACTAAAATAATGATTTTCTCAAATAAAAAGAAGTAGAGCCAGCATATGTTCTTCTTTGAAGGCAAAATTCTTGGAAAAGTAAATGAATACAAGTACCTCAGGATTGATTTCAACAAGAAGCTTAATTGGGAGCATTGCAGAAAGAAGAGAATTTTAGGAGGGTGGAAAGCACTATATGCTCTTCAAAATAGATGTAGAGAGCTAGAGTTATAGGATTGGAAAAAAATTAAAATGATTTTTGGGCTCCTAGTTTGTCCAGTCATATTATATGGGTGCGAAGTGTGGGCTAGCAACATCCCTATCTCAAAATGGAAGCAAGTTGAGAAAATCCAAAAACGCTTGATCATGAGCAAGTTTAAAATAAAAAGTTCAATTTCTTATGAGGTAATGTTGAGTGAAACGGGAGCAACTTCCATCGAAGCAATTGCTATGGTGCGTCTCATAAGGTATCTACAAAGAATTGAACAAATGGGAGAAGGTAGATGGCCTAAAGTTATCTTCAATGAAGGAATGAGTGAAAGAAAGAAATCATGGATGAGACGAAACAACAAATGGATGCAATACCAAGTTATTTACCTCAATGCATGTCCCACAAATAGCAAGGATTTAAAGAGTTTTGTTATGGAGAAGTTTTGTAAGCGTATATGGGAAAAAGAGTTGGGTAGAAAAAAGAAGTGCAATGTTCAGAATTCAACCCTATTTGTGATCTTCAACAAAAATAGTACATTGGAGCTAGCATTCCATGGAAAGCAAAGAATCTTATTGCTCAATTAAGAACTAACTCGCATTAACTACGATGCAAAATTGGTCGGTGGAAAAGACCTAAAGAAGTTGGGGAAGAACGAGTGTGTACTTTTTGCACATCTGAGGCAGTGGAATCAGAAAAACATTTCATTTTGGAATGTGATGCAGTGAAAATTTTAGGGGCTAATATTCGCCCATGGGTTAATTTTCTATACTTTTTCCAAAAAAAGATTCGCTAATTTCCATTTTTTTGTAAAAATGGTTCGCCCAAATTTTATAGAATGAAATTATTTTATCCTAAAAATCGCCAAAAAATTATATATAGACTATATAAAAATATTATAATTTTGAA
This sequence comes from Pinus taeda, assembly GCA_000404065.3. Taxonomy (NCBI): domain Eukaryota; kingdom Viridiplantae; phylum Streptophyta; class Pinopsida; order Pinales; family Pinaceae; genus Pinus; species Pinus taeda. The sequence goes on from APFE031422831.1 coordinate 262,903, forward strand.
TATTTTTTCAAAAATATCTCCAAAAGTTTTATAGATTTCATATTATGGACTAGTGGGATTTGCCAAACTTTCTAAACTTTAAGATAAATTTTCATCTTTAAAATTTTCCCTGTGTGATGTTTTTAGAGTATCAGAGACAAGTACAGTAGTATGCTAACATTAGTTCCTTGGTATTGTCTTTTCAATGAGAGGATTGTGAGAAAGTTGGGTCAACTCATTATTAATTTGAATAATAAAAAGATTGAATTGTAAAAAACAAAAATCAGAGAAGCTAATGATCTCATAGAGATATAGTCTCATTGACGTTTTCCTTAAGTGTGCTCATTCCCAGGAGCTTTGGAGGAATCTGACCACTTATTTTGGTTTTATCTATATATCACATTCATCACTCAAAGAAGCATTACTCTGGTGGAGTAATCAGAAAGCGATTTGGAGGCCTGTTCTGTTACTTGTCTTATAGTCAATCTAGAAATGGAGGAATAAGGCTTTATTTCAAAACTACAAGGAAAGTTTTAAATCTATTTTTGAAATCATTATTTCTCAGTACAACTCTCTTCTCCTTCCATCTCTCAGCAGAGAAAAAAAAAAAAAAAATCAAAGGAACATATTCATACACCCTGCCAGATGGGTATTCCTAGAGCTTATTTTGATGGGGCTGCACAAAATGGTATATGTGCCTATGGTGTCTACATTATTACAAAGGAGGATCAGCGAATAGCCATTTATTGGAATGGGGGAGAAGGAACTAATATCAAAGCGGAAACTATGGCTTTATCAGGACTTCTTTTGTTCAATATTTTCTTAAATATAGAGTCCCTGCAAATCTATGGCGACTCCAAACTCATAATAGATCATGTCAATGCCAAGAATTCCATAAAAAATCACAATATCTCTAGATGAATGAACAGAATCAATTCCTTCTAGAAAACCAAAAAGGATTATACTATAAATCATGTGGACAAGTTCCAAAATACTCCGGCAGATAAACTATCAAAAAAAAGACTTCAAACTCAAATTGGTAAATGGGAAATGATTATAACAATGGAGGTCGAAAAGCACCAAATTCATGATTTTCACTTCCGGGTACATAATTCTCTCATCACACATCAGGCCCTGGCATGTGCACCTGTTTTTTGTATTTATCAAATATCACATGCCATGCACCTGTTTTTTGTATTTATCAAATAGCACATGCTTCACAATGTTGTAGGCATGGCCTATTTTGGTGTTTATCCATTTGCCAGAATCACTTTGTAATTTTCTATATGGTATAGTTTTGTTCCCTGCACCTTTGCAGATTGACTTCTTATCGAGCTGTATGTATTAGCTCTTTACTTTCCATTGTTGTAATTTGTACTTAATGGTTATAATATGGTCATGCTTTTTTCGTATTTGTAAAAAAAAAATCTCATTGACACTAATATTAAATCTCATTTTATTTCATACATCGGGACAAACGCGTACTCGTTGCAATAGTCCCTGCTCCCTTGCCGCAGAGAGTGAGGGACTAATAAAGTAGCCATTGCCATGGCAATGGCAACGAGAAACCATAAGAAGAAATATGATGTTGTTAGCGAAACCAGTTCTCGAAATTTCCAACCGATGCAAAGCTACAACAGATACTCTGAAAACGAAAGAAGGGAATGATGGTTTGGTAAAAGGTTTGTGTAAACAGGGTCGGTTGAGGGAATCACTGCGCATTTTGCAGGACATGGTTGAGAATGGGATTTGGCCATACTCCTCTACTTACGATTCTCTGTTGCAGGAATGCCTGAATGCTAAATCCCTTCCAGATGCCAAACTAGTCCATGCCCACATGATTCAAACGCAATTTGAACGCCAGGATATCTCGCTAGGAAATAAACTGGTTAGTATATACGTTAAGTTAGGGAGCCTCATAGAGGCTCGCAGGGTTTTTGATGAAATGCCTCTGAAAAATGTGGTCTCGTGGACCGCCATGATTGCAGCTTATGCCCGGCACGAGCATGCTCAGGAGGCCTTGGGATTTTTTTATGAAATGCAAGATATGGGTTTACAGCCCAATCATTTTACCTTTTCCAGCATTATCCCGGCGTGTACTGATTTGGAAGTCCTCAGGGAAGTTCATGGTGAAATTCGTAAGGATGGATTCGAAACTAATGTGTTTGTGGGAAATGGACTTGTGGATATGTATGCCAAACATGGGTGTATTGAGTTTGCACGCGAATTGTTTGACAAAATGCCTCAACGAGATGTTGTCTCATGGAATGCTATGATTGCAGGCTATGTACAGAATGGACTGGTCGGTGATGCCCTGAAGTTGTTTCAGGAGATGCCCAAACGAGATGTCATTTCATGGAATACAATGATTGCAGGGTATGCGCAGTGTGGGGATGTGGAAAACGCGGTGGAGCTGTTTGAGAAAATGCCTGGACATAATTTGGTTTCATGGAATACTATGATTGCAGGGTATGTGCAGAATGGATATGTTAAAGAGGCCTTCGAGCTCTTTCAGATCATGCCTGAAAGAAATGTGATCTCGTGGAATGCAGTGATTTCTGGATTTTCACAGAATGGGCAGGTTGAAGAGGCTCTAAACTTGTTTAAGACAATGCCTGAATCTAATGTTGTCTCGTGGAATGCAATGATTGGAGGATATTCACAGAATGGGCAGGCTGAAAACGCCCTGAAACTTTTTGGACAGATGCAAATGGTAAATATAAAACCGAATACAGAAACCTTTGTCATTGTCTTACCTGCATGTTCAGCTTTGGCAGCTCTGGAACGAGGCAGTGAAGCCCATGAAGTAGTTATTAGAAGTGGGTTTCATTCTGATGTGCTTGTGGGAAATACCCTTGTAGGCATGTATGCAAAATGTGGGAGCACAGAAGATGCACGCAAGGTGTTTAACAGAATGCGCCAACAAGACACTGCTTCCTGGTCTGCAATGATTGTAGGGTATGCAATAAATGGATGTGCCAAGGAGTCCCTGGAACTCTTTGAACAAATGCAATTCACTGGCATAAAGCCTGACCGTGTTACTTTTGTGGGTGTTTTGTCTGCTTGCTGCCATGCAGGGTTAGTGGACGAGGGAAGGCAATACTTTGATATCATGACTCGATTTTATCACATTACTCCTGCAATGGAGCACTATGGCTGTATGATAGACCTTCTTGGCCGGGCAGGGTGCTTGGATGAGGCAAACGACCTTATTAACAAAATGCCATTTAAACCGGATGCTGACATGTGGGGTTCATTTCTCAGTGCCTGCAGAACGCATAACAATATAGACCTCGGAGAAAAGGCAGCACAACACCTTATTGAGCTGAATCCCCAAAATCCGGCACCGTATGTACTGTTGTCAAACATCTATGCAGCAGCTGGTAGGTGGGATGATATTGGAATTGTGCGGAACAGGATGAAAGAAAGGAAGGTGCAAAAGAAACCCGGTTGCAGTTGGATTGTCATTAACAAACAGGTCCATGCTTTCCTCGTAGGGGGATAGACTACTCCCACAAAGAGAAACAATTTATGCGCAGTTGAAACTTTGTCTGATCTGATGAATGCTGTGGCATATACACCCAACGTGGGATTTCTACCAAATGGTTTAGTAAAAGGATCACGTTCTTTTCCACCATAGCAAAATCTGGTCATCGCATTTGGACTCTGGACTTTATAACATGTTCAGCTCTCCTAAGACAGTCGTACATTGAAAGAAGAACCTTTTAAGTTTCTAGTCATTGCCACTCTGCTATCAAGTCCATGCCCAAGCTTCTTATGCAAGAGATTGTTGTGACTCGTGAGGGATGCTCATTGTTTCTATTGTTTCAACAAGAAACTGTGTTCTTGTAGAGATAGTTGTGGATGTCTCGAGCATGGAGTGAATGAACCCTGAGTTAGTGAAAAAAGAAAATCCCAGTAAAACAAACCATAAGCATTGGTTTGCATAATGACCAAGCTTATGCATGTTGGCAAATCTTGCACTGGTGATGATGGGCAGTGTTCCACTGTGGATTACGACTTGCCTACTAATCAAGTTTATCTACGTAATCAATTATGATTGGTAGCCATGGAATAGCCTTTAAATTTTGGTTGCATGATGATCAAGCTTATGTATGTTGGCAATCTTGCCTTGGTGATGATGAGCAGTGTTCCTCTGCGGATTATGACTTTCCTACCAATCAAGCTTATCTATATTCTCTATCATGGATGTGTAGCCAAGGAATAGGTGTTATATTTTCTATTTAATATATGTAGCATTTCAATGTCCAGAACATATTTTCACTTTACGATTGTGTTACCAGAGTTATGAAGCACGGTTAAATTGACAGGAAGATACGTACTCATAGGTTGGGAGAACCAGAGAACCATTCTTTTATGATATTTATGTAACATGGATAAATAAACAGGTAGCTATATATTTAGAGAGCTCTATGAGCAAGTATTTTGGGGATGGCAAACTAAAATTCACCAACATGGAAGTACCATTGCAGTAGTAAAACATGCAATTGGATAATGAGAAGAAGCCAAAGATGGAGATGTTTGTAGCAAAGAGAAAGGACATTTGGAGATTTGGATTTCAAAGCCAACTTCCAAATTAATAAAGCTTTTGGTATAGGGAATTCTTTATAATGTACTTGTATCTCGGATCTGTTATGTATGTGGGTGTAAATAAACAGTTCTTGATTGTATTTGAAGATAGAATAAATCCGTAATTGTATAAATGTATTGAAAGATAAATAATTGATAGAATGATGAATATTACAATGAGGGCGTTCGTTATAAATATCTAAGCCAGGTGTTTTTCCACTAATGGACATATCTTTTTAATAAGACATATTTCATCTAAGTAATTAACTATTTATTATGTTTATAACATTATCATCTCCTTGAAAATTATTTTTCCTTAAGGCATGGGTAATGGGGTATTGTTAGCGAAAACTTTCGGTTTCCCACAACGAATATTCTTCTAGAAAGTTTATCCATTTCGTAAGGTATTCGTTGATAGTTCTGAAACATACCATTTTTTGCTTATTGGCAAGAATGCCTTCTAGTTGTAAAATAATTCTTATTTAATCATCGAACCCAAGGATTTTTGTTTGAACAAGTTGGGCTTGTCCGAACACCTTTTTGAGGCAAGACCCATGGAAAACATTATGGAGGCAAGACGCATAGAAAACATGATGGATGCAACAATTGTCTAGTAACTTCAACACATTAGCTACTTTGCTTATTATTTTGTTGATTTAAAAAGGCTTATAGAATTTTGGAGCCAAATTGTTCTTTCCTTGTTCCTTAAGGGATATTTGTTTATAAGGTTGGAGTCTTACAAACACCTAATCGCTCTCTTCAAACTTTCATTCTGATCTATGTTGGTTTGCTTGTTGATTCATTCTATTATGAGCTATTGCTAAATTTTCTTTTAGTATCTTGATGATCTTTTACTCTTCATCTAGTCGATTCCTTACTACTTGGACTTTAGTGTCAATCAATGCAAATTCTTTCCACTTTGGTGGTTCATAACCTATAAGGATTAGAAGGGGGTCATTTTAGCTGATATACCACCATTCAACCAAATGTAATCATCGGGACCACTTATTTTATTTATTTGTCACAAAACAATGAAGGTAAGTTTCCAAGCATTTATTTACATTTTCCATTTGATTATTTGTTTTCGGATGATGGGTTGATTCTAGTTTATTGCAAAATTCTCTCCAAACGTTTCCTTTAAATTTTGTATCCTTATTGCTAACAATGACCTTTGGGAAACCATGCAATTTATAGATGTTCTTATAGACAACATCGGAGATCTTTTTTGTTGAATTTGGCTATTTTACTACCATAAAATGTGTATATTTAGTTAATATATCAACCACGATAAAAATCTTATAATTTCCATTAGATATAGGTAACCCTTCGATGAAGTCTATTGAAATATCTTCCCATTTTTTGTTAGGAATGTGTAAGGGATGAAGTAATCTAAAAGTCATAATATTTTTGTTTTTATTCTATTAACATGTTGTTGTAGCAGCTAGAACCACCCTCCAAAATTTTGGTCTGCACCTAATTTCGGAGCTTCCCTTGAGAATTTTACTTGATGACTGCACACACTCGGGTTCACTCTGTGAGCTCGTGTGAGTCTTCGCATTTGCCTTGCTTGTTCATTCACCAAGTCTTGCATGTTGATGTCAAAGTTATACTTGCAACCATGTTTTGGTTATGCTCAAAGTCTTTGCTTCGTGTGTACTTGTTGTGTTCGCTATAAAAACATCTGTCGCACCCACACACAGAGTCACATTCACTGTCGTGCAAGCGTTATTACGGTCGACCAATGATCAATCACTAGTGTCGCGCTTGTCGCTTGTATTGTCAGTCAGTCATGTTGAACATGTGTGTCTGGATGGTTTGAGTCGTCGAGTCATGTAAGTGTGTGTTTGCAGGATCACATATGCATCTTTCACTCATTCACACACTTTGTCATTTTTGTTGAATTTTTGACGACCAGACTCCCCTTTGATAGTCAGACCATTACTTCACCATCGACTCGATCGACTGTCACCCAGAACAGCACAGAAGCACCAAGCAAGTCATTTCAAGCTACGTTGCCTGCAAGAAAATCAATCCACATTCATGTTGGTTAACCGAAGAGTTTGACCCGGTAGCCACCCCGAGACTCACTCCCCTCAAAAATTGCGCAGAGGCTGCAGACCTTGCTCGCTCCGCTGACTGAGAAAATTTCGCAGACAGGTCGGACAAACACCTAATGTCTGTCTCTATCTCCCTCAGACAATTGCGTAATTTTTCCATCTAAACCTCTAGACAGTCGACTGGCTGCTCACCTAGAAAATTGCGCAGTTGTCATGAGCAGGCCCTCTACTGCCTAGCAGTCCGCTCAGCCCAGAAATTGCGCAAAGGTGATCAACAGGCAGGCCTCCCAGCATTAGCGTAGTTTTTCTAGCAGCAACTCCTAGCAGCAGATTGACAGTTCCCCTCAGGAATTGCATAGTTTCTGCTGCCAGTGACCCAGTGACCAATCGCTAGTTCCCTCCAGGAATTATGCAGTTTTGGCTGCCAAGCTCCCGGCCCGTTCCTCCAAAAAATTGCGCAAATTTTTGTCTGCAAGCCTCCCTGCAGCCCGGCCTGTTCCTCTAAAAAATTGCGTAGTTTTCGCTGCCAAGCCCTGCTGCCCGCTCATTTCGGAAACTGCACAGATTTTGCCTATTCAGCTTTCTTACGGCTTGGACTGTTCCCCTAAAAAACTGCGCAGTTTTGTCCTCCAGCTGAGCCAGATCTCGCGGACAGTCACTGTCAGTCCGAATTGCCCATCTTCATCACCTAGTGACTCTTGCGCAATTTTCATCAGCAGTGCCCAAAGCCTCCATTCTGCCTCGCAACCTTGTTCCCTCTCTCTGTCACCTGCATCCGAAATGATCATGTATCATTGTAGACTAAGGAGGTTTTTGGATTTGATGTCATTTTGTCATGAGTGACTGCAGGAACATATGCACAAACAAACATTGCGCGACCACAAATGGGATAAACGAAAGGAGGACATGCAAACGGAGAGGTTTAAAACGATGCATGTAAAGAGATGTACTTGCAAACAGATGACCATGCAAAGATGTGTTCGCGGACAAATGGATGAACAAACATGCAAGATGTTCTCACGGACGAACGTGCAACTTTTGTGAACAGACGAACCTGTCAAGCCTTCCAACACACAAGCAAGAAGCAACGTGCAAAAGCAACATCAAGTGAACCAACGACCATTGAAGACTCCACGCACTTTGTCATGTGGAGGTGAAGCTGTGACACACCAGACATCCATCACCCAACAGCACTGCAGCTCGACATGCACACCAGCTGATCCGAAAATGAGATCTTAGACTAATACTAAGGTATTACACACTCATGCGCATGGATTTGCCTACATTACTTAGTGCAACGGATCAATGAGATTGTGAATAATATAGACAGTGAAGAAGTTAAAGAAATATAATAAACAAACACACATAACACAACAAGTTTAATATGGAGTTCGCCCAAAATTCTTGGGCTATGTCTCCTGGTCCAGCCTTCAGTGGTGACCTCTCTATTATGTCTTGAAGAGTAGAGTTTTACAAAATGTGAGCTCAAATTGAGTCTCAACACAACAGGAACAAATAATGGGGGTTTGCTTAAATCCCTCAAGTCTTACTGAGTACACAGACTCTCCCTCGATTTTTGTCTCTGTCTTCTCTCTGTCTCAGCACTGCTTGCCTCTGTCTCTGTCATTCTGTGGCTTTTAAGCCAATCGGCATTGTTTGTTCGTTTCCTCTTCTAGCCTCTCTGGCTCTCGACCTTTTTCCACTCAAATCCCCCCTCTGAGCATTAACAATCATTGCTAAATGCCTTCAGGGATGGTGGCCACCTGTTCTATAACGGAAGGACCATCGGTGCCTTTGAAATCCCCAGAATAGTCATTCTCTGTTTACACAGAGAAATACACTAAAACACGGGAAAATATACCCAAACGCAATCTATCGGACCTGAAATATTATCAATTCCGCCTTATAACTCCATCGGGTCTGTCTTTATATTATTATCACATATCCATCGTTGATCTGAGTGATCTTGGTCCAATAGTTGCGATTCATTTCAGGCAGCTTATGCGTACGAGGATTGACCGCCCGAAAAGGGTGGTTTTCTCTCTCTGGCCCCTGGCCACGTGGCGGCCAGTGTATGGGATCGGGTGGAGCCTGTCCAATACCACTTACTGCCTAAGGCCCACTCGAAATCTCCCTCATTGCGGAACTCAAAATATATATATCTGCATGTATAAACCCTTTTAGGTCTGTTTTATCACTTTATTCACATTTCCTTTGTTTTTCGTTTATTTAACGAAACGCGAATTTACATAGAAAAAGCTCTATTTCCGGATCTCAAAATATATCAAATATAATCTATAATCTTATCGGGTCCAGCTATCACAGTCGCATTTGTTATCGGCTCTGATCCTTTGCATTGCTCCGATGCGATATTGCAATATCGCAATCGCATATCGCTGATCCTTCGGGCCGCGGTTAAGTCCATATATATATATATATATATATATATACTATATATATATATTAGCGATGCGATAGCGTGACTGTATCTGGGCCGTTGATCTGTGCGCATAGATCAACGGCTCTCGTTTAATCACGTTGATCACTATCGCGCTTCCCGTAAAGCTACCTCCGATAACCTTCGCTTGCCACCGCCGATTGCGATATGCCGATCGGATCTGGACCGTTGATTCGCCAGATTTGACGGCTCCTGTGTAAAGTTGTTTAAGCTCCCGATAACCCTGTTTTTGGCCATTTCAATTTGTTTTCCCTTTGCAATAGTGCTTTCCGCCTTTTTTAAAGGTTTTTATTTTGTGATAGTTTTTGATCTTATGAAGACTTAGAGGGTTTTAGGATCCATTTGGATCACCAATAGCAACACGAATGTACCATCACTGTCATGTCGAGTCATATCATAAGTCATGTCATCCACATCTCTATTGTGGGCCATATTGTCTATCAATGTAATGTAACGTGGAAGTCCAAGAGACCCACTTTTTGTACAAAGAGTCATGTAAAGTTGAAGAGTCATGGAAGTCAAACTGTCACGAGGGTAGTCAAACAGCCACAAGGGTTAGTTTCACCATTGGCTATAAATACCCCCTCATTTGTACATACTGAGAACTTTTCACCTCAGCTCCTCCCACATAGCCAAGAGACTCTGTAATCTTTTCTTTGAGTAAGTAGTGGCTCCAACGCCCTGCTCATGTGGTTAGCGATGTATGGTGTAACGATGTGTCTTGAAAATTTTGCTTAATTCAGAAGCCTGCTAACAGGAAAGCACATTTTCATACATGTATTGTAACTGTTGTAAGACTAATCTTAAACACTTGTGGTGCATGTTTCTTTAACTTGTGTTTCACACTTGGACTATTTCACTTGTTGTAATACATAATCTATTAATGAAAATGTGTTGTATATGTTGTTAACGTTGTCTCGCTCGTGGTAGCTACTTTCCCAGACATCAGATAGACCTTTCACATAAAACTTGTTGTAACAACCATTGTACTCGTGTGAACTCATCCATTGAGTGTTGTACGTGTTATCTTCCCTTATGTTTTGTGACTACCGCATCCGTATGGACCGTTCCTCTAGAAGATGCATGTCCTGTTGTGTTGTGTGTTCCTAACAGAGTTGGGACTTACTCCCAACCGACTTGGGACTTACTCTCACCTTCTCCCTCTATAGTGAAGGAACCATTGACACAACTAACACTTTATAATCACCAGGCACACGAACCTCACTTCTCGAAGACAAAGCAGACCACTCTCTTGTGCTAACAAGCAAGAGTTGAGGCAAATCTTTAAGATAATGGCAATCGGGCCATCATACCAGATGGGACTCCCACACCAAATAGTGTCAGGTCTAGTTGGGACTTCATACCGAGGTGATCCCCTGAATGTTGGCGTGTCTAACACCGTCAACATTTCTGGCGCTAGAAGGAGGCAACCAGTTGTATATGATTGAACGTCCTCTCACACTCATTCATCAACCGTCTAGTCAAGGCAGTAACTCGCACTCCTTCTCACCTACACACGACTCTGCAGTTGGTTACTCCTCACCTCTCAGGACTGAACACGATATTTTGTATCATCACCTTCTCTCCGTTTGTCCTATCACTCGCTAGTTCACGAAAGTAGTCACACTGATCCCATGCATACAACATATTCCATACGCATCAAGGAAGCCAAAAGCCACTCCTACAGGATTTGTTGTATCATCAGTGGAAGAAGCAATCATTGCCACACTTGAAGGTCTGACAAAAGCTATTGAAGACAAAGAGAAACCTCCGGTCTTCCGGCAAGGCGAACAAGACACTCTTGTGATCTTGGGATCAGACTCTGGTACAGGACCCAGAGAGGAAGACAGCGGAGGAGGCGAAGATGAATCAATGGACTCAGAGCCGGAACTGTCAAATTCTAAGAGAGAGGAAGAGGACGAAGAAGAAGAAGAGATGGCTAACCTAAATTTGGAATGGATGACTCAGGGACCATTGGCTCTCCCGGTTGTTCTACACAAGATGTTGAAGCGAGCGGAGAGAATGAACATCAAGTTTAACCCTGACAGCACAGTGAAAGCAAAAGATCACATGGACAACTTCTACCTGTAGTTGTAGACCCTTGAGGTACGGTATGATGATGTAGCATGTAGATTGTTTCCATGTACCTTGGACGGTCGCGCAACCGCATGGTATCAAAACCTTCCACCGAACTCTATACATAATTGGGGTGCATTCAAACACATGTTCCTTGAAAAGTTTGTTGATGACAAGACCCCAGCGATGCTACTCAAAGAATTAGGAAGCTTGAAGATGGAGGAAAAAGAAAAAATAAAAGACTTCAATCAGAGGTTTACACGCATATTGAACAACTTTGCAGCTGACACTAAACCTTATGACTCCATCACTGTGATTACTACATGTCTCCACTGCCGACCAGCGTTGTGATTTTCGTCGAGTGAGCTGTGAAACCAACACTCTTAGAAAACTGCGAAGAGGCTATTGTTGTTGAAAAAGACCTATGCGAATTGGAATCATCAAGGATGACGAACCAATAAAGGACTCCAAAGATGTGAGCAGGAAGCCCCAAGCGATGGCGAGCTAGTGTAAAGACAAGGAAGCAATCAATATTGAGACCCTCACTCGCCTGGTCAAGAACTTGACTACGGAAGTAGAGACATGCAAGCAACTCATCAAGCAACAATTGGTCCACTCCAAACTGTGCAGAGCTCTGTGTTCCAAGTTGAACAGTGTGCATATCCTAAGTTCTGTTCATTCCACGAAGAACATCACCCCGAGAACTCTTGTTTGTACTGGAAGCGAGTCGCAAACTCTGTATGCAGTCATACTTTCGATGCGGAAAACAATATGCAAGAGCATTTGAAAGGCACTAATGATAACGAAGAGGTTGCACATGATGAACCATCAAGTTCTGGGCATGTGGTGAACACATATCAGTGCTCGCAAGTAAGGTCAAAGACGAACACCAAGAAGCAGTGCCAAAAGCTAAATGATCGATACAATCTCAAGAGTAAAGGGGCTCCCCTTACACTTGGGGAAGCACAAGAAATGATGAGACTATTGTTGAGGAAGGCTGATCCACCAGCGATCCCAAAGCAAAAAACACAGAATAACTCTGAGAAGACGATGGCGGAAAAAAGTACATCCATGAGCAGCACGCTGCAAAACACTCCGCTGGATGACACGAACATCCATTCTACCCCGGACACCTTGGTGAGTCTACCACCCCTAGAGTACAACATTGTAGATGACATGAAGAAAACTCGAGCAAACATCAGTTTGTTCAAGCTAGCTAAGACCCAAATTCAGCGAGACATCCTACTGCACGGATTGGGATAGACAACAACAGTAACGCAACCTCTACTAGCAAGGGAGCAAACACACCTCCCGGATCACTTTCCACTATGCTCAACACACTCTGGATGGAAGAAGTGAACTCAGGTTGCCCTCCATTCCTGCTATCATTCGAAATATTTAACTGCAATGTTCACAACTGCTTAGTTGATTCCAACGCGGTAGCCAATGTCATGCTACTCTCCATTGCGAAAAAAGATCAATGCACAATGGAGCGAGACATCTGCGCGAATCATATAGCTTGATTGAACATCGGTACCAACCATTGGTGAACTACAAGACGTGATCATCCGACTCTCTCATGACGGTCGGTTCGACTAATGCATCAACATAGTGGTTGTGGACATACTGGAAGCATACAGTATATTACTCAGCAGAGACTGGTCCAACAAGCTAGACAGATATTTTGCTACAGATTGATCTCACATGTGGATTCCATCAAGGGAAAATGCAACCAGATATGGGTGTTATCTGAGAGGTATATGAAACATAATGTCACTCCCCTTAATGGCGAGAATGAACCGTTGGCCTTCACAGAACTCATGTTTGGAAACTGCCTCCTTGAAACAACATTGGGGTGTTACCCTGCACGGCCAGTTCCAACCCCACCAGACACGAAGTTGGGACTCCTTCCTTGCCCAACTAATGGTAATGAAACTTGTACAGTACATTGTACCAATAGTAGCAGTAGTAGCAGCAACAGTAGTAGCAGTAGTACTAGCACATAAAATGGTTCGTGTACAGACAAGTTGTGGACCCTTTACTTTGACGGATCAAAGACCCAAGATGGCTCAAGAGCCGGATGTGTCTTGATCGACCCTTACAACAGGAAGCATCTAGTTTCAAGTCGTTTGGAATTTGAGTGCACGAACAACGTTATTGAGTATGAAGCACTAGTTTTAGGCTTGCAAAAAGTCGTTAGCCTCAACGTGGTCGCGCTCAAAGTGGTAGGTGATTCAGAGATAGTGGTGCGGGAGGTACGTAACACCATTCACTGTTTTTCACTGCATCTCAAAAGTTACCAGTAAGAGGTATGGTGACTAATATCAAGCTTCCAAGCATTCAATATCATTGTTGTACCATGTACACGTAATGCAGCGGCCAATTGGCAAATGCAACTTTGATAATGTCACCGATTAGGGATAGATTTACTATTAAAATTTTGTACAAACCATCTATCCCGGATAACATAACTAATTTACGCGTGTTTAATGATGATCAACAGATACTGCATTTCATATCCAACGCTGACGTCTTCAAAGATGCAGCGATAGATGATGACGAGCACAAATGGTCTCTGCAAATAGAAACTGGTGACAAGAAATTCCAACTTATCACGAAAGGTGTGGCAACATTGGAAAAGCTTTATGACTTTGTTGACGGTGTTGGACCCACCAACATTTAGGGGATCACCTCGGTATGAAGTCCCAACTAGATCTCACACCATTTGGTGTGGGAGCCCCATCTATTATGATGGCCTGGTTGCCATTATCTTAAGGATTTGCCTCAACTCTTGCTTGTCAGCACGAGAGAGTGGTTTGCTTTGTCTTCGAGAAGTGAGGTTCACATGCCTAGTGAGTGTAAGTGTACTTGTGTCAATGGTTCTTTCACTGAGGGGAAAAAGGTGAAGATGAGTTCAAGGTTGAAAGGGATCAATGTCAACTCGGCTAGAAACACAAAACACAAAGGACATACACAGCTTCCGGCAAAGCAGTCCACTCGGATGCGGCGGTCACAACATACAAGGTAAGATAACACGTACATCACTCAGAGATCTGTCCGAGAAGAGTGCAACGATTATTACAAGCAGCTTCATGTGAAAGTTTTGTTTGATGTCCAGAAGCGCAGTGGACATAGACAAGACAACATTAACATCATATACAACATATTTCCATTAATAGATTATGCATTACAACAAATGAATCAATTCAGATGTAGAACACATGGTTAAAGTAACATGCATTATAAGTGTTAAAGATCAGTCTTACAACAAATACAATACATGTGTAAAAACTTGTTGGCTTGTTGACAAGCTTCTGAATTAAGCGAAAGTCCCAAGACACATCGTTACAACATACATCACTAACCCCATCAATGAGGCATTGGAGCCACTACTTACTCCTCAAAGAAAATATTACAAACTCTCTTGGCTATGTGGGAGGAGTTGAGGTGAAAAGTCCCTTCATGTATAAATGAGGGGGGTATTTATAGCCAAGGGTGAAACTGACCATTATGGTTGTTCGACTACCCTCATGACCATTCGATTTCCATGACTTTATGACTTACACGACTCTATGTTCAACAAATGAGTCTCTTGGACTTCCACGTTACATAACATTGATTGACAACAAGCCCATAGTAGATATGTGGGCAACATGAATCATGACTTGACATGACATCGTTGGTACATTTGTGCTGCTGCTAGAGTGCATGTCGAGCTAGAGTGTTGCTGAGTGATGCATGTCTTCATGGTGTATCATAGCTTCACCTCCACATGGCAAAGTGCGGGGAGTCTTCAATGGTCCTTGGTTCGCTTGATGAAATTTTAGCATGTTGTTCCTTGCTTTCATGCTGGAATGTTTGTCAGGCTCACTTGTTCGTGAAGGTGCATGTTTGTCACATTCGTCCGTTTCGCATGCTTCGCTCATTCGTTTGTTGGTGAACTTGTCCATCTGCATGTGCTCCCTTCATTCATCCCGTTCGTTGCCTTAACATGTTTGTTGTTGTACCTATACCTGCATGCACTCATAATGAGACGACATCAAATCCAAAACCTCCTAGTGTACCATGACACATGATCATTCGAATGCAAGTGACAGGGAGAGGCAGTGGGGCTATGATGCGAGATGATGGCTCTGGGAACCTGTTGATGAAAACTACGCGAGTCACTGAGAGATGGAGGCAAGCAATCTAAGTCGACAGTGATTGACTGCAAGGTCTAGCTCGGCTGGGAGGAAAATTTGTGCAAATTTTGAGAGGAACAGTCTGGGCTACTGGAAGGCAAGGTAGGCATGCTCTGCGCATTTTCTGGAATGAACAGTCAACAGGGGCTTGACAGCCAAATTTACGCAATTTTCTAGAGAAACGAGTCGAGCTGCATGAGGGGTCAGCAGGCAGGGATTGCGTAATTTTTCTGGGGCACTGCTTGGGATACTGACAGCCAGATCTGCGCAATTCCCAGACGGAACTGCCAGTTGGTTGCTGGGGTCACTGACAGCCATACTTGCGCAATTTCTAGAGAGAACTGCTAGTTGGATGCTGGACTCACTTGCAGCTAAACTTGCGCAATTCCTAGAGGGAACTGCCAGTTGGCTTCTGGGATCATCGGCAGCCAAAATTGCGCAATTCCAAGAGGGAATTGTCGGTTGACTACTGGGGTCACTGGCAACCAGACTTTCGCAATTCCAAGAGGGAATTATCGGTTGGCTGCTGGGGTCACTGGCAATCAGACTTGCACAATTCCCAGAGGGAACTGCCAGTTTGTTGTTCAATCACTAGCAGCAGAAACTGCACAATTCTTGGAGGGAACAGGCAGTCTACTACTGGGAGCTGTCGGCTGGGGAAACTGCATTAAGGCCGGAAGGCCGACCTACTGATCACCTCTGCGCAATTTCTGAGCTAATCTGACTGATGGGCAATGTGAGGCCTACTCACGAGTGTTAAGATATTCCGACACATAGAAAATAGTTAAGTATAACTTGGTCTAGTGTAGAGTTAGGTAAAGTGTGTTTCTTTACTATGTACTTTTGTAACTTGCAATCCGATGGTCACGATATGTTCTAGACATGAAGTGATCCAACGATTCACTCTCTCCTCAGTATTACTGACACTTGATCCATGGCTTGACACCCAATTGGTCCATGATCTCTATTTAAAGAGCATAGAGGGTCATTTGTAAGGTAATTTTTCATGAGAGAAGCTTATGTAAATTTTCATTCTTTTATTAATAAATTTCCTAAAGTGGCCATGTTGGCTTAGGCTGTGGACTTTTTCCCTTTTTGAGGGTTTTAACCACGTCAATAATACTAGTGTATTGATCTGTGATCTAATTTTGAGCGGTGTCCTTTGGTGTTCTGTGTGAGAAACTTACCTTATAAATTCCTACATGGTATCAGAGCAATTTGAGGGTTGCATCTATTGGTGATCCAAATCTGAAGCTGGTACAACTGCATCTGATTGTCGTTTCCTAGATCTACTGTTTTTGACTGCTTCCGGGCCAAGAGAACTGCTCTATTGTGTTAGGAGCATCTGTTCTAGTGAGGAACTCCTTTTGTTTTACGTGAAAGGTTTCCGATAGCCCTAGCTGCATAATTTTAAAGATCTGGAGATATACTATCTTTATTTGCAGTTCTAGCTATTCATCTCTCTGTTTATTTCAGTTTATTTAGCTCTCTGTTTTTTATTACCAGATGTATACCTTTCATTTCTGGGTATGCTCGTTACCCCGCGACTCTGTGCAATCTGGGAAAATCAGAAACAGAGAGAAATGATTTTTCTCATGCATATCCTCTTTTCCGTCGCGCCTTAGTGTGACTTCGGAAAATTAGAAACATTGAGGAAAATATTTAGTTTCCGGCTAAAGCTAACTTCAAGCCATAAGGTTTGTTTTTTTTTTTTTTTTTTTTGTCCGTGTTGGGTTTTTTGGTTTTTTTTTGTAGGAAAAAATTAGTTTTTTCAAGTAAGCATGCAATGCAAAGCTTCAGTGACTAAAAAAAAAAGCCTTCCTCTTTTCCAAAAATTACTAACATTTAAGTATACAGGGTTTACGTAGTGCATTATATTAGATATCATTTTTGGGATTCAACTGCGTTAAGTAAGTCATTCATGTATGACCATTTCCATGAGAGGTAGTCATAAGTGACTAATTTCTCATGCTTTGAATAGTTCACTTAGCACTCATTGCATCAGGTGATGCTCACAGGGGTGAAGAAGTGGGATGGAAACTAGTGAAATAAATCATATAGCGTCAATCATCACTTCCTGGGCTTGCACCTGGTAACCAGGACTTCCCGGGAGGTCACCCATCCCAGATCGCCTCTGGCTCAAGCGCGCTTAACTGTGGAGTTTTCTCCACAATCAAGCCCACTTAGCTTGCTACCCCATTTGAAAAACCTTAGCAATTATTGTGCCTCATGAACCATTCATGTAGAGATCCCTTCACTCTTTTTGAATTTAAGTATACAGGGTTTATGCAGTGCATTATATTAGATATCATTTTTGGGATTCAACTGCATTAAGTAAGTCATTCATGTATGACCATTTCCATGAGAGGTAGTCGTAAGTGACTAATTTCTCATGCTTTGAATAGTTCACTTAGCACTCATTGCATCAGGTGATGCTCACAGGGGTGAAGAAGTGGGATGGAAACTAGTGAAATAAATCATATAGCGTCAATCATCACTTCCTGGGCTTGCACCTGGTAACCAGGACTTCCCGGGAGGTCACCCATCCCAGATCGCCTCTGGCTCAAGCGCGCTTAACTGTGGAGTTTTCTCCACAATCAAGCCCACTTAGCTTGCTACCCCATTTGAAAAACCTTAGCAATTATTGTGCCTCATGAACCATTCATGTAGAGATCCCTTCACTCTTTTTGAATTTAAGTATACAGGGTTTACGCAGTGCATTATATTAGATATCATTTTTGGGATTCAACTGCGTTAAGTAAGTCATTCATGTATGACCATTTCCATGAGAGGTAGTCGTAAGTGACTAATTTCTCATGCTTTGAA
>APFE031422834.1:0-43887 GCA_000404065.3 Pinus taeda
CCTCCCCCACAGGGGTTCCTCTTCACTGTCAGGTCAAGTGCTCCATTGATCTGACCCTAGGTGTGCCGCTACCCAATGGACCAATTTATCAGTGCTCCATTCTAGAGAACAATGAAATAAAGAGGTAGATTCAGGAGCTATTGCAGAAAGGTCACATCCGTCCGATTTCATCGCCTTGTGGGAGCCCGATTGTGTTTGTACAGAAAAAGGATGGGACTTGGAGACTCTGTATTGACTACCAGGAGCTGAACAAGATCATTGTCTGTAATAGGTACCTGATCCTATCGATTGATGACCTCCTAGACCAACTAAAAGGGGAAAAATATTTCAGCAAGATCGATAAGAAGTCAGGATATCACCAGGTACCAATCGAACCCTCTCATGTGTGGAAGACTACCTTCAAAGCCAAGGAGGGCCTTTTCGAATGGTTGGTTATGCCTTTTGGATGATGAATGCTCCTGCAACCTTCATGAGGCTAATAAATGACATCTTGTGGCCATTCACCAACTCATTTGTAGTGGTATACTTGGATGACATTTTGATCTTCAACCATAGTTGGGAAGAGCACCTCCACCACATCCGACAGGTTTTCCAAACACTGCGACAACATAAGCTATGTGCCAATTTGGAGAAATGCACTTTTGGCATGACTCAGGTTCAGTGTATAGGATACATAATTGATGAACAAGGGGTGCATGTAGATCCAGCCAAGATCCAAGTCATTCGGGATTGGCCATCTCCAACCACTCTGGCAGAGCTCCGCAACTTTCTACGTCTTGCCAACTTCTACCACAGGTTCGTTTTGGGGTTTTCTCATATCACTTGGCCCTGGAGTCAAGTCACCAATGGAGGAGTGAAAGAAAAATTCTTTTGGTCTAAATCTCAACAGAAGGCATTCATAGAGTTGAAAGATCACCTCTGCATGGCACCTGTCCTCGCATTACTAGATTTACAACAACCATTTGAGGTCAAGGCAGCTGCCTTTGACTATGCTATTGGGACAGTTCTCAATCAACATGGGCATCCAGTGGCATATCATAGTGGCTTGCCGACAATGGAAGCATTACATTTTGGGGAAGGAAATGGTCATCCACACAGACCACTGACCCCTACAGTTCATATGAACCCAAGGGAAATTGTAGAATGATCGCCATCAGAAGTGGTCTATATACCTACAACAGCTCCATTTGAATATCAAGTATAAGAAAAGCAGCACCAATAATGTTGCAGATTGCCTCAGTCGACCACCGATCTTGGCCTTAACCATCGTGCTCAACTCTTGTGGGCACGAGACTTCTGATTGGCCACTTCTATACAAAAGTGACCCAGAATTTGGCCACACATACCAGACACTCTTGGAGGGTCGGCATGTTTCAGATTTTCACCTCTAGGATGCCTTGTTATGCCACCTGGGTCACCTTTTTGTTCCTTCAAGTGAGCGTGCCAAGATGATTTTGGAAGCACGCCATAGTTGGGCTACTGGGCATTTCTGGGTCAAGAAAATGGTGGCATTACTGCAAAAGTATTTCTACTGGCTGAATCTTCGATAGGATGTCGGGAAGTACATCCAATCATGTATTTCCTGTGCCATTGCAAAACCGACCATCAAGAAGCAAGGCCTCTATACCCCCCTGCCTACCCCTAGTTGACCTTGGGAATTCATCTCCATGGATTACATGTCAGGACTTCCTTCCACTAAGCATGGAAATGACTGTGTTTTTGTGGTCTTCGACAGGTTCTTGAAGATGGCCATTATGGCGACCTGCAAGAAGAATATCATATGAGAAGCTACTGCTAAACTCTTCTTTGAATGAGTGTGGGTGCACTTTGGGATCCCACAGTCTATCATCTCAGATCGAGACAGTCAGTTTCTTAGTACATTTTGGTCCAGTCTCTCGTCAATGCTAGACACCAAACTCACTAAGTCCACAGCCTTCCATCCTCAAATTGGCGGCCAGATAGAGGTTGTCAATAAGATGATTGTACACATTCTGCGCATGTACAACTCAAAGCATCCATGCACATGGGACGAGAGCCTCCCCTATGTTCAGCACAACTACAACCAAGCTCTTCACAGCTTGACTAGCCACAACCCTTTTCAGGTGGGCTTGGGATTCCAGCCATTATGCCCCATTGATGTGGCCATGCCACTTGTAGCTATTCACACAGATTCGGCTCATGTCCAGTCTAAAACAGACAAGGAAACCAGATTCATTGAGCACATCCAACATATTCACCAGTAGGTCCATGACATTCTAGAGAAATCAAATGCCAAGTACAAGCAGCGACATGATCAACATCAGGTGCCACACAAGTTTTAGGTGGGCGACAAAGTCTGGTTACATTTGCGAAAGGAACGCCTTACTGGATCCTATCGGAAACTGAGACCAATCCACTATGGTCCTTACACCATTACTAAGGCTGTGGGAGACAATGCATTTGAGCTCAGAATTCCCCCATTGCTTGGCCTGCACCCAGTGTTCAATGTGGACTGCCTTTGGCCATAATTTCCACCATTGCTAGACACATCCGACATTGTAGAATAGCTCACACCCATAGAATTAAATCCATATTGCATCAAACAAGCTGAAACTAATCAGATCATGGACACAAAGATCAAGAACACTCACCAATGAAATATACCACTATATTGAGTTGTCAAAGAAAGCCAACTCCTTCACCAGGGCAAGTGGCTCACCAGGGACCAAGTACAGAAAACGTTTCCTCATCTCATGGAGGAACTCAACACAATGGGGACCATTGCTTCCTAAGGGGGCAGGATTGATCCAGGCGGATATTGGTGGCCACTTGCCAAGCCCATCTGGACCCCCACCATTATTTCTCTTAGCATTTTCAGTTTCCTTAATTGTAGCACAACTTACTATTTTTAGCAGTTTTTTGGGTCCTGAACTTCCGGAGCCATTTTGAGGCCCTAAACAATGTTTTTTGGGAAATATTGCGGCAACATATGTCCATGGACCAATGTTGCCCTTCCCAAAGTGGTAGTGCTTGGATATATCTTTCTAATGAGCTGTTGTATGCATCAAACATAGATCGTATGCCAAGGTTACAACCCCAGGAAGTTGATGTACCAATTTACCCAAATGGGGCCCACAATTTGGCTTTTCATCTTCTAGGGTTAGGTTTTGGAATGTTAAGGGTTTTCCATTGTTTATCAACAATAAATAGGCCTTCGAGCCTCATTGTAACACAATTCAGAGGCATGTAGCCACCACATCTCTTCTCAGAGATAAGCTACCATCACCCTAGCTGGTTTATTTCCATTAGTATTTATAAGCATATTTTAGTGTTTTACATTGATGAAATGTAGTATTATTTCCGCTGCATATAGGTGTTTATGGTTATGTCTGTAATTTGTTGCATTCCTGTTTAAGTCTGGATCATTGAGAAACTTCGAATCATGTTCTATTCCCAAGTTGATTAACTCATGCATCATGGTAGAACTATGGGTTTTATTGTTCGTTGACCTCTGAAAGCATTCTTTGAAGTCATAAAGATTTTCCAATGATGTCACTCCTTTACGGATGAGGTGACCTTTCTGGCAAATAACTTCTGCTTGCAGAGATCGCTCGTGCTCATCTTCGTCTATCTCTACATCCTTGAGGTGTCAACATTGGCCATGAAATGTAGTATCTATTGATAATCATCAAACATGCGTAAGTTAGTGATCTTATCTGGGATAGATCATCTATACCAAAATTTCAATAGTAAATATATCCATAAGCAGTGACATCCTAGAGGTTGTGTTTGCTAGAGCATTGGCAGTTGCATTACGCATCGGTGGTACAACAGTGATGTTAAATGCTTTGAAGTTAGATATTAGTTGCCATACCTCTTGCTAGTAGCTTTTGTGATGCAGTGATAAATAATGAATGGTGTTACCTACCTTCCATACTACCATCTTTGAATCACATACCACTTTGACTATGACCACATTGAGGCTAATGGATTTTTGCAAAGCCCAACATGAATGCTTCATACTCAACAATGTTTTTTGTGCACTCAAACTCCAAGCGACTCGAAATCAGATGTTTCCTGTAGTTTGGGTCAATCAAAACACACTTGGCTCCTTAGTTTTCCTATGTGTTTGATCCATCTAAATACATGGTCCACAACTCGTTTGTACATGGACCATTCAACACACTTACACTAATTCTACTGTTGGTGCCACTACAATTGTTGATACCGTTACAATGTACTATAAATGTTTCAATCAACTAGGCAAGGAAGGAGACCTAACTGCATGTTTGGTGGGATTGGAGCTGGCCATGCAAGATAACACCCCAACATTGCTTCTAGGTGGCAGTTGCCAAACATGAGTTCTGTGAAGGCCAATGATTCATTTTCACCATTAATGGGAGTGACATTATGCCTCATATACCTCTCAAATAACACCCAGATTTGATTAATTTTACCCTTGTACGGAATCAACATGTGTGACCAGTCAATAGCAAGATATTTGTTCAGCTCGCTGGACCAGTCTCTACTAAGTAGTAAGTTGTATGCTTTCGATATGTCCACAACAACAATGTTGATGCATTGGTGGACTCGAGCATCGTTATATAGTTGGATGATCACATCTCAAAGTTCACCAATGCCTGGTACAGATGTTCAATCAAGTGTTATTATTTGCACGGATGTCTTGCTCCATTGTGCATTGATCTTCTTGGAAATGGAGAACGGCATGACGTTGGCTGCCACGCCGAAATCAACCAAGTAGTTGTGAACATTACAATTGAAGATTTTGAATGAGAGCAGGAATGGATGGCAACCTGCGTTTGCTTCTTCCATATGGAGTGTGTTTAGCATAGTTGAAAGGGATTTGGTAGGTGTGCTTGCTCCCTTTCTCATAGAGGCTGCACTGTCTATCCTAATGTGCACAACAAGATGTCCCACTAACTCTAAATCTTAGCTAAATTGAACAAATTGATGATCACACGAGTTTTCTTAATGTCATCAAAAATCTTATACTCCAGAGGGGGTATACTCACCGAGGTGTCTGAGGTAAGACTAGTGATTGCGTTGTCCAATGGAGTGTTCTAGAGTTTGTTGCTCATGGACGTACTCTTGTCCGTCACTATCTTCTTGGGCTTGCTTTGTGTTTTATTCTTTGGGATGAATCATCAATCAACCTCCCCCATCAATAGTCTCATCTTTTCTTTCACTTCCCCAACTATAGGGGGAGCCCCTTTACTCCTAAGATTGTAATGAACATTTTTCTTTTAGGGTTGTTTCTCAATGTTCATCTTCAGTGCTACTTGTGAGCATTGATACATGTTTACCACGTGCCCAGAACTTGATGCCTCATCAGGTGAAACATCTTTTTCATTATCCATATCTCCCAGTTGTTCCTGCATACTGTTGTAAAAGTCAAATGTGCGACTCCATACAAATCCTGTGACTCATTTCTAGTCTGAACAAGAATTCTCTGGGAGTCCATCTTCATGAAATGAATGGAATTCAGGATTTGTGCATGGATCAAGATGGAACACAGAGCTCTGCACATTTTTTTAGGGAGATGGCTTCTTCGTGATGACATGCTTCCTTTTCTCTATTTGGGTGGATGGTTTCTTATAGACGTGTTTTTTTTCTGTTGTTTAAGATCAAACACTTTTGTTGTCAAGTTCTTAACGAGGAGAGTGAGGGTTTCAATATTTCTTGTTTCCTTGTCTCTGCCTTTGCTCACCACTACGTGGGACTTCCTACTCGCATCTCTGGAGTTTTTTTTTGGTTCATCATCCTTGATGACTCTAATTACACGTAGGTCTTTCTCAACAATGGTAGCCTCTTTGTTGTTTTCAAGTAACGTTGGTTTCACAACTTGCTTAACAAATTGTGCAATGATCGTCGACAGTACGAACCTATAGTAATAAACAGTGATGGAGTCATGAGGTTTGGTGTTTGGTGAAAAATTGTTCAGTATGTGCATAAACCTCTGATTGAAGTCTTTTACCTTTTCTTTCCCCTCCATTTTTAGGCTTCCCAATTCTTTGAGTAACATGGTTGGGGTCTTGCCATCAGCAAATTTTTCAAGAAACATACATTTGAATGCACTACAGTTCTGTATGGAGTTGGCCGAAAGGTTGTGATACCATGTAGCTGTGTAACAATCTAAGGTACATGGAAATAATCTACATGCTATGTCATCGTACCATATGTCAAGTGTCTACAACTGCACGTAGAAGTTGTCGAAATGGTCTTCTGCCTTCACTGTGCTGTCAGGGTTGAAGTTGATGCTCATTATCTCTGCCTGCTTTGGAATCTTGTGCAAAGCACCCAGGAGAGCCAATGGTCCCTAAATCATCCATTCTAGATTTTGGTCAACCATCTCTTCTTCTTATTTGTCCTCCTCCTCTTCTGCAGAATCTGACGTTTCCAAATCTAAGTTGGTTGGTTTATCTCTACCTCCACCTCCTTCACTGCCTTCCCCTCCAACTCCTATACTGGAGTCTGATCCCAAGATCACAAGTGTGTCTCTTTCTCCCTGATGGAACATCATATGCTCCTATCCATCTTCAATAGTTTCTTCCAGACCTTTAAGTGTGGCAAGAACTTCTTCTTCCACTGAT
The DNA here is from genome assembly GCA_000404065.3 of Pinus taeda. Taxonomy (NCBI): domain Eukaryota; kingdom Viridiplantae; phylum Streptophyta; class Pinopsida; order Pinales; family Pinaceae; genus Pinus; species Pinus taeda. The sequence continues at coordinate 6,591 of APFE031422834.1, forward strand.
CATACAACAACCCTTGTGGGAGTGGTTTTTGGCTTCCTTAATGCATATGGAAGATGTTGTGTTCCTGTGATCAATATGACTACTTTGGCGAACTGGCAGGTGATGGGACGAATGGAGCGAAGGTTATGATATGGAATTTCATGTTCAGTCCTAGGAGGTGAGAAATAACCAACTACAAAGTGTCACGTAGGTGAGGGGGAGTGTGAGTTGCTACCTTGACAAGATGGTTGATGAGTGAGTGCGAAAGGACATTTAGCCATAAGCAACTAGCGGCCCTCCAACATTCAAGGGATAACCCCGATATGAAGTTCTAAATAGACCTCGCACCCTTTGGTGTGGGAGTCCCATCTGGTATGATGGACCGATTGCCATTATCTAAAAAATTTTCCTTAGCTCTTGCTTCTCATCACATTAGAGTGGTCTAATTTACCTTCAAGTAGTGATGTTCATGTGCCTGATGATTGATAGTGTTACCTGTGTCAAATTTCTTTCACCAGAGATAGGAAGGGTGAGAGTGAGTCCCAAGTTAGATGGGAGAAAACCCAACTCTATTAGGAAAACACAATACAACAGCACATGCACAACTTCCAGAGGAGGAATCCACATGGATGTACGAGCCACAACACACTAGGGAAGATAGCACATACAACACTCAGCTGGAAATCCACGCAAGTGCGATGGTCATTATAATAAGTTTACATGAAAGGTTTTGTCTAATGTCCGAGAGGTAACCAACACAGGCATGAGAATGTTAGAAACTTATACAACACATTTTCATTAATATACATGCATTAGAACTATTGAATGAATCCAAGTGTTCAACATACGTTAGAGAAACATGCATTACAAGTGTTCAAGATGAATGTTACAAAGAGTTGCAACACGTGTGAAAATGTGTTGGCCTATTAGCAGGATTATAAATGAAGTGAAAGTTCCAAGATACATCAATACACCATACATCACTAACCCCGTGGGTGGGGCATTGGAGCCACCACATACTCCTCAAAGAAGATATTATAGACTCTGAAGGCTATCTAGGAGGAGCCAAGGTGGAAAATTCCCTTGCATGTACAAATGAGGGGGTATTTATAGCCAAGGGTGAAACTGACCGTTGGGGCTATTCGACTTCCCTCATGACTAATTGACTTCCATGACCTTTCAGCTTTACATGACTCTTCATATGACAATTGGGCCTCTTGGACTTCCACGATACATTACAAGTATTGATAATATGGCCCACAATAGAGATGTGGATGACATGAATCATGAAAGGACTTGATGCGACAGTGCTAGTACATTCATGTTGTTGTTGGTGTGCATGTCAAGCTGCAATGTTGCTAGGTGATGGATGTCCTCATGGTGTGTCACAACTTCACCTCCACATGACAAGGTGAACATAGTCTTCAATGGTCATTGGGTTCACTTGATGTTGCATTCGCACATTGATCCTTGCTTGTATGTTGGCATGCTTGACAGGTTCATCCATTTGTGAAAGGTGTATGTTCATCCATCCGTGAGTTCGTGAACACATATTTGCATGTTCGTCCATTCACGAACATATTTTTGCATGATGGTCTGTTCACGAGCACATCTCTTTGCATGAATTTTTTTTCATCCATTCATGAACAGGTCCTCTTGCATGTACTCCCCTTGTTCATCCCATCCTTCGTGCACCATGTTTGTTTGTGTACATGTATCTACGGTCACTCATGATGAGATGACATCAAATTCATAAACCTCCTTGTTTATCGTGATGCATGATCATTTCAGATGCAAGCGACCGAGAGAGAAGTCAAGGTTGCGAAACTCCATGAGGCAATATTCAAGCTAGGATGAAGGCTCTGGGCACTGATGGTGAAAACTACATAGAAGTCACTAGGAGATGGTGACAGGAAAAATAGATCGACAGTGACTGTTTGCGGGGTCTGGTTCGGCTGGAGGACAAATCTGCATAATTTTTGGCAGGAGCAATCTGGGCTACCGGAAGGCTGGGCAGACAAAATATGCACAATTTCTGGAAGGAGCAGGTAGCAAAAACTGTGGAATTCCATGCGGGACCTGGTAGAAAGCTACTGGAAGCTTGGTAGCAAAAAATGCACAAATCCTGGAGGGAACTCGGAGAAGGCTTTTGGGAGCTTGGCATAAAAATCTGCACAATCCCTAGAGGGAACTTGTAGCAGCTTCTCAAAGCTACTGGCTACAAAAATTGCATTGATGATGGAGGTTGGCTTGCTAATCCCCTCTATGCAATTTCTAAGCTAAGTGGACTGTTGGGTAGCAAAGGTCTTGCTCATGAAATCTGTGTAGTTTCCCGTGTGAGTATCTAGTTAGCTGACTGATGGGTTTGCTAGGAAAACTACACAATTTTCTAAGCGAGACAAGGATGGGCACTAGGTGTCTATCTGTTCTGTCTTCACAATTTTCGCAATCAGCCGAGTGGGCATGGTCTGCACCCTCTACACATTTTTTGATGGGAGTTAGTCCATGGGTGGCTACTAAGTCAAACTATCTGGTTGACCAACAAGAGTTTTTATTGATCAACTTGTGAGCAATGCAAATTGAAATGGCTTGTTTGTTTCTCTTGCACTGTTTTGGGTGAAAGTTGATCGAGTTGATTGAGGGGTGAAGGTCTGACTATCACAGGGTGATCCAGTGATTTGAACTTCAAAAAAATGACTAAGTGTGTGAGTGAGTGGAGATATGCATATACGAACTTGCAAGCACACAGTTACATGACTTGATGACAAGATGAATCAAATCATCCAAACACACATGCTCAACATGACCGAGTGACAGTGCAAGTCAACAAGTGCGACGCTTGTGACTGATCTTTGGATGACCATGATGACGTTTGTGTGACAGTGTATATGACTCTGTGTGTGAGCGCGACAGATGTTTACATAGCGAAGACATGTACACATGAAGCAGAGACCTTCTATATGACCAGAACATGGTCACAAGTGTGACATTGTTACCAATATGCAAGAGTTTTCTTTTGAATGGTCAAGCAAGGTGGGAGCAAAGACTCACATGAGCTCTTGGGGTGAACCCGAGTGTTTGCAAACATAAAGTAAAACTCTCAAAGGAGGTTTCCAAATTGGATGCCGAAAAAATTTTTGGAGGGTGTTGTAGCCTCTACACCAGGGCTCAAACTAACCTCCTTTTAGTTGCTTCAACTACTATCACCCTCTCCATACCCTCAAGCCAACGTTTCCACCCTAAAAAACCACTTGGATTCCCTCTTGTAGCATTACAGGGCAACCTATAGCAATCACTTGTAGCAAACCTAAAGCTTCCTTTTTCTTCATCAGATTTGGCCTACACTACAAGTTTTACTTACCATAGATGCATAATGATTCCTAAATGTGATAATATGATCAGGAGACACTCCTAGGCCACTCTAAAACTTCTTTGTCTTCACTGCAAAATAGAGTAGGGTTAGTTTCTTTATCATGCAAGTAGACTATTGATTTATGAGAAAGTATGAACTAGGTATATGGTACCTACAATTATGACTGGTAGTTTGATGAATGATGAAAGATAAATTAGTTTCCTTTCTGCAAGTAGATGAGGTAATTTGATGAATTATGCAAGATAACATAGCTTCATTTATGCAAGTAGTTTATACATTGTCTTTTCATGAATTGAATAGTTAGGGTTTTACAAGTTAAGTCAATAGTATTTATATTTTCCTAACTCGAAGCAGCTTCCAATTTGTCCCTTTATCAAGCTTTCATTCTAATTCAATAGAAGGAAGGGTCTTTGAGCCCTTTTTGATCTAATGTCATAACTGAGGGTGGCATGAGTAAAATCCTATCTATTGTGCATATAGCGCTATCACCTAGAAGATTTTACAATCCCTGAGTTGATAATTTGAGTTGAAGAGCCCTTGGGATTTGGAACATTCTTGGTGCAATAGCAGGTCTCATTAGTCACATAAGGTAAAATACATGCAATAAATTTGAACATGTGGTAAAAGAGTGTAGGAGAAAATCAATGAATTCCTTTAGACATTTTAGACAATAGGTAGAACTTATCCAAGACAAGGAACTAAACAAGAATTCATTTACTGAAATATCTAAAGAAGTTTCCTCCATCAACAGTCATCATATCAAGAAAACGGAAAAGAAACAAGCGAATTGTGGTCTTGCACTACATGCATTTGAAGAAGATGATCATTAGTACATAAATAATGGAAGTTATTATCACATGTTTGAAGATGAATTTTTATCTCATTCAAGAAAACTAAGGGGAATGATATTATTCTTGGAAAAAATGAACCAACGAATGTGATCAAAAAAGGGAGAGCCAAACTTGATTCAAATATATGAAAATTGTTGATGTATTAATAGTTGAAGGGTTGGAGAAAAATATAGTGAGCGTGATTCAAATGAATGATAAATGATATGCTGTCATATTTACTTCAAGAGGATGCAAAATTATAGTAGAAGACACTAGAAGATAACAGCTAAAGGAATCAGAACTATGTAGATAAGTTATACACATTGAACAAAATTACCAAAAGAAATAAGATACTGAAGACAATATCTTTTTTAGATTTTGAGTAAAGGAATCAATCTCAGGAGCACAGACACAATCTCAAGGGGAGCTAATGACAAAAATATAACAAATTAATTATTTGATGGAGACTAGTATAAGTAGCAACATGTTTTCCTCATGCATGATCAAGTCCATAGGATCGACCTATCTATTGGAGGTATAATTAGCTCAGGGGGAGCCTTACATGATACTAAGGTCCCAAGGTTGTACCTACATGATCACGACATTGTAGTAGCCCTAGTATGAGTCATGTGGTATGGATCAAAGAGATTCATCTTGATTCAGTCTTGCAGAGCACTCTTGTGTGCTTTGATCAACCATGTATCATTGTTGTTTCATCATTCAATCCATTAGTTGAGTGTTCCATGTTTTGGAGAGAGTCATGGTTCAACCATAGGTATATACTTGTGATTATTTACATAATTTTTGAGTAGTCTTGTTCAAGGTATGCATAAAAGAGTCATTTGAATCAACCATGCAAAGACTTATATGTGCAATATCATAGGGCCTATTGGTTGAGTGTCATTTGGTCTATATGTATGCAATGGAGAGAGAATTGAGGCATGTAAAAACTGTGTATTTGTATTTCATTGTATATCATTGGTCATGGTTGGGTAATCATGGTGTTAGACATGCATTGGAGAAAGAGTATTCAACCTAGGAATATATTGAAGAGTGTAATTATTTCAGCCATGTATGGGATTTTGGCATCATTATAGTAGCATTATATTTCATTGACCAAGCCATGTAATATGATTATAAATCCTTATACTTTGACTATATATCATTAGGTCAAAGGAGGTTTATTACATTGCAACATAAGTGTTTCTATAGTAGCATGAAGAGATGTTTGCATCCCCATTACATGTTTGGGGGGAGAATGGTTTTGCCTTCTTGGAATGAGGATGTGGTTGGTAGCTTATCCAATTCTCTAATAGCCCTACCCATTGGTTGCATCATGGTCTACAATTTTTCAGCATGGTATTTTAGCATGATTTAGCCAACCCTTTGCCATTGATGTCAAAGGAGGAGTAACATAACTTCTAGCAAAGTGAGTCTAGTCAGCTGTTGATGAGTGAAGTCAGTTTTGGTGTTGCAGGGAGCTGGAAAGAACTACATGACTTTAATTACTAAACTATATGTGTTTGCAATATAAGGCTCCAATTACCATATCTTTGGTGTTTTCTACCAGAATTCCATAATCCTGTAATCCACCAATGTTGGAACATGTTAATGCGTGGTTATGGTTGATATAGTTATCATGGACCTGGTCAAATGATAGAGCTTGTTTGTCACCTCTAGTTAGATGTGTGCATCCATTCATGGTCAAATTTATCATTAATTTGGTCTCCAAACAAGTGTGGATGCATTGGTCTCCAAATTTATCATTGATTTTGTAGCATTAGCTTATTAGAGGATGAGAATTAAATCATTGGATCAAGCTTAATCTATGTAGATTCGATCAATGGGAGTATGGATCATTGTTTTGATGGCTTGAATAAAGAAAACATTGATCTCATCATGGATTTATTGGTATAATGATCAAATTGGTCCAAAAAGTTATTAAACACATTTAAGGTGTTTGTTTTGGTTGCATCGTTGAGGTTTGGGCATAGTTATCAATGGAAAAATCTCGTCAACAGTTACTTGTGGTCCAAGCATCCTAGTTAACAATTATTTCTTATGAAACAATCTGGTCCATGTTTGGTTGGTGTGAAAACTATCAAATAATACAATTGGTTGTACCCACAGTAAATATCGTACCTAAGCCTACAAATACCTTACCAAAATTGCATCTAAGGTATGGAATGTTGTTGGAAACATGCACCATTGAGATATCTAGAGTGTGATCTAGGGTATGATCTAAAGTGTGATCTAGAGTGCAAGTTGGAGAGTGATATGAGTAAGACTGTAATCGGTTTTATTTTTTCGTATCTTTATGTCGTGGCACAGGTCTCTAAGAACATTATTGAATGTTTGACTTTATTTGTTTATCAATAGTGTTAACAACAATATTAATAATTACTATGTCGTGGAGTTCCATTATTAATGTGGTCAATCAATTAGGTTTTTGATGTATTGGGTAATTGGTTATATATATTCGATGTCGTGGATCTAATTCTAATTAGAAGAAATGTTCCTATGAGAAATATATCTCTTTGTATGGAATGATGGTGTGCTATAATGGATAATCTCTTTGTATGGAATGATGGTGTGCTATAATGGATAATCTAGATGTAATTTGATTTGAATGAGCAATTGGTGTTTAATTGTAGTGACAAAGCCCTATATGGTGTCATTTGGATTATGAGAATCAGCTTGAAAATTCTATTGCATGTCCATGGTAGAAGATCAATAATGTATGTGTGTACCATACTAAGAAAAGGATTGATTGAGTAGATATCTATGTTTAGATAGGGATTTAATGTGCAATTAATTGAAATTTTATGAAGGGTATGATGTGAAGGAGAATTGCGTATGTTGCCATTTTTGAGGTGCATAGGCAACTTAATGAAAATGTGATATTAAAGTTTACCTGAAAGGAAACCTTGTGACAATATGCATGATAACTGAGGGAGAACCTACACAATAGAGTTTTGAGTGTTGTGCAATTTGGTGGCATATACAACATGAATGGAAATATAATTTTTGCAGGATGATGTCAGAAGGAATCTTAGCCAAATGGCAGGGTTTCATAGTTGCAAAGATCAATTATTTGCAATGGTTGTTTTTAGAGACAAAGGGTTATTGACGAGTGTTTAATACAGAGACGAAGTTTTATATAGATGACAATGATTGATTACAAAGATCGATACCTATGACTACATATTTTGCAAGGACAAAATTTCATTAGAAAAGGTCATATATATTGACAATGTTCTATAGGGCATAAAGCTTATAGTTGGGTTTAATGCATTGATTATAGTAGGTTGTAGCTTATATTAGCTATGATGTCTATAATTGAAGGTAGAGTTTAGAATTATGTTGATGCTAGTGTTTGTGAAAAGGACTAGAGTTAAATTTACATCATTGAAAGTCATAGTACATTTTGTAGTGCATTGATTGATGAGTGTATCGAGAGAGTTTGTTTGAGAATATTGTGAATGAAAGGTTGCATGCATATATCTTTATTTGTTTCTATTGTGTCTAGATTGATAGTCAATGTATTTAGGGAAGAGTTGTGTTGAGTTTGGTAATCATGTTTGTTATTGCAAAGGATTTGTATTCAATTGAAATTTGTTGTGATTATTCCAAGGGTTACATGGTTGAATTATGTCTTTAGGATTCCTTTTGTAATGCATAGCATATTCTAATCCGATCATGATTGATATTTTCTATTGATTAGATTCCACATATACAAATCCTATGATATTTGAGCGTGTCTCATTTTGAAATATGATATTGTTAGTGATTAATAAGAATAATATTTGCACGCTTGCTATGATGTTATTTAGAGTACATGATGTTGGTCCTAGATATGTATGATTGTGAGGACATATTTGTTGTTTCAGCAAACACAAAATAATGTTGATACTATATGTATAGATGTATTGTCATGTCTAGTGCATGGTGGTATGTTTCCAAGGTAATGCTTTTATGGTTAAGAGAGTTATGATGTTCTTAGAGTTGATGGTGAGAATGTTGCTTGAGATGTCATTAGGGTTTTGCATTGTATTGATGTTTTGGCTGAGTAAGAGGGTATTGTATTGTCATCAAAATTTCTCACCAAAAAGGATTGGGGTAGTGATGTTAATGAGAGGAAATCCATAGATAGCCTTGTTTTCCATCTTAGAGAAAAGTCTTTTATATAGATCAATCTGAAACAATGGATAATATTATTATTTTTTGGTGAGAGAAACTAAGGAGAAACTAAGGAAGCTATGTGGATTCAAAATGTCTTTTTTAAACTTGGATTTAACTAAAATTCTAGAACTATTATAAATATTTTTTAAATCTAAGTACTCACCCCAAAATCAAACATGTTGATATTAATGCTTATGTAAGATTATTTCCAAACTTAAACTTTTAAATTACAATATCATTGTATGTGATGAATAAATTGTTATACTTTTCACTAAAAGTATAGCTAAAACTATATTTTTTTAAAATTACTAGGTATCATGGCTAGTAAGTAGATATTAAGAGAGAAATTCATAAGTAATATTTTCATCCGTTTGTTTTCTTGTATATTTTCTCTATTATTCTTAAAATAATACCTATTTAAAATCAATTATTTTTATTGCAATATTATTTTTATGAATCATTTATATCTTTTTCAAGTCAATAACTTGTAAATAGCATGCTGAGTAAAAGCAAGTTTTTTTTTTTTGTTTTTGTATGGTGAATTGTGTGGGTTTATATTGGTTGAATTGTGTTCAGCAGTTGATGCTCAATTTAAACCATAAATAAATAGGTGATCAATGAACATTGGTTAATAAAATAATATGTTCATTAATAACTTCAGTAACTTAAATGTTAGAGAAAGTTAGAGAAACTTGGATACGTGATTTTTCAATTTTTTCGTAGAAAAAGGTAACACAACATAAAATACATCAATCTAAATATATATCCCTATGTCATGTACCTAGTTTAAATCAACCTCATGTACAACAACACCACGGATTCATCCATTTGTTTTCTTGTATATTTTCTCTATTATTCTTAAAATAATACCTATTTAAAATCAATTATTTTTATTGCAATATTATTTTTATGAATCGTTTATATCTTTTTCAAGTCAATAACTTGTAAATAGCATGCTGAGTAAAAGCAAGTTTTTTTGTTTTTGTTTTTGTATGGTGAATTGTGTGGGTTTATATTGGTTGAATTGTGTTCAGCAGTTGATGCTCAATTTAAACCATAAATAAATAGGTGATCAATGAACATTGGTTAATAAAATAATATATTCATTAATAACTTCAGTAACTTAAATGTTAAAGAAATTTGGATACGTGATTTTTCAATTTTTTCGTAGAAAAAGGTAACACAACATAAAATACATCAATCTAAATATATATCCCTATGTCATGTACCTAGTTTAAATCAACCTCATGTACAACAACACCACGGATTCATGTACCTAGTTTAAATCAACCTCATGTACAACAACACCACGGATTCATTTCAGTGCTAGAGTATATGTCAAATTACTCTTGCACTTAGTCACACACGAACAAACATGGTGGAAAATACTTATTTCCAATTTTTTAAAGAATACAAAATACTCATTTTGTAACCATGAAAGTGAAATTCTGTTAATATACTTAAAAAACCATAAACAGTATAAATCTCTATGAGAATGACCAAGATATAGAGTGCGATTGTGGTAATAGAAAAATAAAAAGTAACTGTTAAATTCAATCATACATCAACAATTCAGCCATTCAAACCAGAGATAAGATGTCATAAAAATTGCCACAACTTATATTGCTCCTAGAAACCGATTACAGAACTTTATTTAACAAAAAAAAATATCAAAATTTGTAATAAGTAAGTGAAAAACAAAACAAGTGACGTGATAATGAGAAGATGGAATAGTTTGCACATGACAAAAAACATTTAAACATTTAAATGCAAGACTTGTTCAGTTATCTACAGCCGATGGACTTTTCCATGAAAACAGAATTCTGAAAATCCACTTAAAAAAACATTTAAATGCTACTTTTCACTTATCTACAGCCGACTTTTCCATGAGTACAGAATTCTGAAAATACACTTTAAATCTCCGAAGCGTAATAAATCCACGCAACAATAATCCTACCAAAGTCTTTTGACTACAGCTAATTTCCTGACTCCAAAACCCGCATAAAATATCAAAAACATATCACTAAATCCCTGCATCAAAACTAGTAGCAAATACTTTGTAAAGACATTTTAAAAACGCACTTCACTAAAATTCCAAGAAAGAACCGTTATTCAACCGGCATAATTTGATGTGACATCATGCCATTAGCGCCACTAGCAGCTCCGTCGCTTTCAACAAGATTTCGCTTTCGCTTATTTTACCCACGATTCACCTGTTTTAATGGCGGCACCTCCCCCTCTTGGTATTCATGGTCGTAACGTACAGCTTCCGAGTAGCATTTGATGGCTTTGGCCATTCCTGGATCTTGGGGCATCGGCAGGATCTTATTCTCCACATCTTTCGCTATCTTTACGAAAATCTTGACGCAAGGCCTCACGAATTCTTTGATATCATCGTTTTTGAAACTATCGGGGAGCCGAGAGCCATGGGTAAGATAAATGAGGTAATCGTGGCATTTGAAAGGAGGCTTCGATACCTTTCGCTTCGCAGCATTTTCGGGGCCGCAGATACGCTGCGCCGCTTTCTTGAAGACGCTGGCAACAACGGAAGCAGCTACGGCAGCCTCCACATCGGTGTCGTATTCACTGCACGTGAATGACTTTCCCCCCATAAATCCTACGGGTCTCTTCACCTCCGCACACCACCGCGACGACTTCCCCCCTATACGGAATTTACGACGCACCATGGCGAAATAAGACCGGCTCTGGTCTGCTATATATTTCTTGATCTGCCCCTCCTCATCCAACTGCTCCACTTCCATTTCATTCCGATTCCTTGGTCCTCCCATTTCTAATATTTTCTCATCCTCTCCATCGCTTCGGTTGTTACGGTCACCAGATCCTCGCATCGCTAATAAGCTCACACCTTCTCCCAGGTTTTCACTGTGAACTCGTGATCCATCACTCATTCCTGAAAGCTTGTTATCCTCTTCGTGGCCACGATTTCGAATCCCACAACTGCCTTTTCGTCCTGCCATTTTTTATTTGAGTTTCGGCCTTCTTTGCTCTTTGATCCGCCAACCAGGACTAGTCACTACAAACCCTCCGAACATATGACAACGGAATTGAGTGAATGAATTGGTTTTTGTCACATATCGCTAGTTTATATATAGTTTGTTATTGTGCCAATTTGTAATTGAAATAGTATTTGAATTTTAGGTCGGGTCAAGAATTTCTTAGCGGGGCCATGAATGACATCCGTTTTTCCCGTTTAAACTATTTTAAATTTATGAAAAAGAATTCAAATGGGTCAACTTAATACATTAACTAATTTTAAAGTATCATATTTTTGAATAATATATTTAAAAATATAATCTAGAGTATTTGAGAAGGTATTAGAGAAAATAAGAAATATAATATTGTTATTATAATGAAATATATTTATTGTATAGTTAAAAGGAAATAATATAATGGATATCAATATTTATGAGAAAGTATAAATGTGAAAATAAAGTTATTTAATAAGTATAAAGATGATTGATAGTTTAAGATATAAAACAAAAGTTAAATTTGGTGGATTAATTGATTTATTTACTAATTTCAATAAAATTAAGGTAAAAATGTAAAGATATCGTAATAATAGGTTTTTTAGATTAAATTGACAAATGATTGACCAAGTGCATACTCCAAACTAAGTTGAAAATGAAGATATATAATTAGTTTTTCCATCAACATATCTAATAAAAAATCATTAATAAATTTATATAGATTTTTTTGTAAGTTTCCAACTATAATTTAAATGTAAGAAAACCTCCATAAAAGAATAGTTATTGTTATAAAAAAATATTCATATAGCATGTTATCAAATTCTAGGGTTATAACAAATGTGAGTGATGAAAAATGTGGATTAATTTGACTTAAGGAAGAAGGATAATTGAAAGAATAGTTTCATTTTGAAAGGGTTTTCGACATTTTCTTTGTTGCACTTATTTTTTAATAAGAATTCTTAATATATTGCTTTGAATGTTAGAAAACATTGACTATTGAGTGAAACCTTGAGAATAAGAGAAATGTCTCATTCGGTTATCATTTTCATTCCACTTGAACATCTCATGTCATTGGAAAACCCTAGTTACTATGCAACCCCCATGTGATCTTGCTACATAGGCATGACCTTCAACTAATTATATCACTTGGAATACATCTAACCAAGATGTCATGATCAAACCCATGTTGAGGATTGTTAATTTTAGGCACGTTGACTCATCATCATACTATCACCAATCACATTTTAATAAACATGGTTCAACATGAGAGAATGATATCATTCGTCTATGTTGACTGATTCTTGCTTCATTAGGAATTCACATATCTTCAATGCACTTCTAATAGTTTTTTCCTTGCCATATACAACACACAATATATCACATTGACAACCATATCATCTTATACTTAAGTATTCTATGTAAAACCTCATGAGTCATCTATCCTACTCCATGAGACATCCTTAGTTATCCTAGCCTATTCTTAGTAAATTATCCTAATAATTTCATAAATCACCATGACATTGTCCCCTACACTCCCATAGCACATGAACTCACCATGAAACTTTCCAAGTATTCTCAATACACCCTACATTGTACCATCGTCAATGAAACCTGAAGTGCGGACTCACATACTCCTTATATTAACCCCCAATTGAATTATTGATGTGTCATCTAGAAGGATCTAATGAAAGCAGTGTAATAAGTGCAAAGAAACCTCAACAATTTCCACATTTAAACAAGGATATAATACCATTTATCATAGGGCTAGACTTTTCGTTCTAATTGAGCATCCCAAACCAAACAAAAATCCTAATTCCCATGCTACATCAACATGACCTCGCTAATTGGTCATGGCCATCAACCAATTATACTACCCATGATATGCCTAATCAACATGTCATGACCCTAAGTGTCAGGCCAACACATTGAGTAGGGCGCACTCGTGTGCAATGAGTGCCCAAAATCGGTTATGTGCAACAAGTTGTGTGGAGGTGGACTCGATTATGTGCGATGAGTTGTGTTGAGGTGAACTCTATTATATACAATGATCGGTGGACATCGGTTAAAGGTGACCATGTGTGACGAGCGGGTGTGCCCATGTGCGATGGGTGGGTGCCCCCCAACGATATTTGGCATGCGATCAACATAAGAATGCACACCTGATGACCCACATTGGGTGATCAATGGGCATGCACACCCTGAGCAAGTCAACACAATGGGCAAGTCGACACGAGAGGTGAAAAATTGAGAAGGGGAATTTCAACTAATTGTTGGATGATGGGCAACCGTGGTGAGTTTGTAGGCCGACATGATTATGCGATGGAGGAGGCCATCTTAACTTAAGTGAAAGCCGAAGTTCGGGTGAGCTGCAGGACCAATGGGAAAAGGGTCGCAAGGCATGGGCACACAAACCCGACATGAGAGCGTCACTAGGCATGGGCGGGCATGCAAACACAGACAAGTGGGCGGTCTGACCCGAGGGCATTGTAGGGTGTGGGTGGGCACATGGACATAAACTCGTGGTCAACTTGACCTGAGGGTGGGTGCGCAGACACAAACAGGTGGGTGGCTTGATCTAAGGGCATCTAGGGCATGGGTGGGCGACCCGAGTTGTAGGTTGGAGCAGTATTGCAGGTTTGAGACCGACAAATTGTGGGAAGGGAAATTTGGGGTTTCGGGTAGTGTGGACAATGACAGCTACTACTGCACGGTTGGGACATGATTGTGGATATTTTTCTAAGTGTATAGATCGACGGTGATTGTACGACTTAGCGGCAGAGTTGTATACTATTGTACACTTGTAAAATATTGAACTGTTGTATATTACTGATATGAGCAGAATTTATGGGAGTTGCCCCTCCCAACTATAATTGTGTATACTTGTATGGTTTATGATTTCTGTTGCATATGAATATTATGAATTTTAATTGAAGTTAAATTTTATTTCGTTGCATGATTGTTAACACTTGAATAATTTGAAAATTGGCTAAGTGTTCAAGTTAGGTGTAGTCTGTACACTCTAGTATTGGTGAAAAGAAAATTGTAGTGGTGTCGCACCTACCTATGTGTAGTTGAAAGACTACCACCAAGATAGGGGCGTGACACTAGGGGCTCCTAATGGTTACAAAGTGCCTTCGTGGGTGCAGCATGAACCCCTAAGCATGTGTCACTGATGTATCTGACAACTCCCTAGTGTAATGGAGCATTACTCCACCCAAACTATGTCTCAAAATATGCTTACTCATATAGTCTTTATATTATTGGTTACTTAGCAAAACCTCATAACCTGTGCAAGTACATGTTATTATCACTTCTACTTCAGTTAAATTTTAGTTATCAACCATACATTAGCATTATATACAAGATATTAAACCAATAATACTATTATCATATACATGCACAAAATATAGGAAATGCCTCTTTGGCCTTGTTTTATAAATGAATCACAATAAAATCAATCCTCAGAGACAAAAGCTCGGTCTACAAAATGTACATAGCCAAAACCCATACAAAACTACAAGGAAAAAATATCCACTCGAATAACCTTACTAGGGTCACCTTGCCACCCAAATAGATCTATCCCTTGATTTGATTCCTTCCTTGCTCATCTTTTCATGACCACAAACCACTAAGCTACCTTATCCTCATCTCTTCCCTTCTTCATACTTCATTGCTCATGTTATGACTCGTATTCATTCAATTGTGAGTTCCATGACTCTATGACCTGTTGATTTCTTTACTCCACTCCTTTATGTGTCTATATATATGGCACATAATCAAATCCTCACTCATGTCCCTTCGCTTCATTATTGGATTGACTTGTCTCATGTTTCATGCACCTTAGGTTGGGCTGACCCCTGCCATTCGACCTTCACATGAACGCAACCACTCATCCCACCTACTTGGTCATTCCATTCGCCAATTGGTCCCTCCTAATCTCCATCATACACACCATTTGAATTAACATTCCCTCTTGGTTGGCTTGCTCCATCACTTAAAAAGTTATTCTACTGCTTGGATTCATATTTGTTCGAGTCGACATAGGTGTTGAGTTAAATGCCACTCGACCAACTAGTCTTGGGGGAATGCCATGCAATGCCTTAGGGTGTCGATTCCATCAACTACATAGTTCTCATCTCATATTTCACCTATCCTTCATGTAGGTTGGGTTATTGTTCATTCCACATCCCTTGTGCCACTAAGCCATCCATATGTGCCCACTGGAAACCCCAAGTTTCAGTTTTCTAACACATGTGCCCTCACTCAACATACATTTTTGTCACATTTATTGTGACCCCCATGGTCTCATCTTGTGATCCAAAGACAACAGTCAGCCATCAACTCATGGTTCAACGTGATGAGAAGGAGAATTGGTCATGAGTAATTCCACCTGCATCTCCCATATAATTTCCTAGAAGCATCCATGCATACTTCCTTTTCCATAGGTTAGAAAAGGAGGATATGACTCTATCCTTCCCTCTACATGCTAAACAATTCTCTCTACATCGGGGTCTCATGGAGAACCTCCTGAGTTTAACATTGATGTGCCAACTCTCTCCTTGACCTAAACATACTAAGGCACACTTCCTTGGTCACACCTCTAAACCACTGCTTCCATCACAATCTCCCCTTTCTTCTCTAAGTTTCTCATCCTCTTCTATAAATTCTATATCATGTATTTCACATTGGACATAATATCCACATGTTATGGGAGAACAAACTATACATCATTTTTTCTCATATATCCACATGTAGCTCCAAAAAACTTCTACTCATATTCGACTATGGTGGTCAACTTCACTACTATATTTAAGTCTCCTCTCTAAGTATTTACTATGATAAGCTAAGGTCCTAACAGAATGGACATATGCCCCATATGAGGCACATCGACAACTCTTTCATCAATCAAGAATACATAACCCAACATCAAGTCATATTAATCAAGTTGCACTATTGTAATGTCCACCTTTCCCTACCAATCCGCCATGTGGATAGGTACATCCTGAAATAAACCAATCATCAACATATGTTCAAATTTCTTAGCCTTAAAGGAGGAATTCTCAAGCTTGACCCTAATTCCAACTTCATTGTTACTTCTTCCTACACAAATTTTTGGGTAGGTCCATTGTCGACCATTGTTCTCACTTGGATTCCTCCTAGTTCTAGCCCAAAAACACAAATTAAGTTCTTTTATCACCCTTAATGTTTGCTTTCCTCTTATGGGAATATACCACTCCTAGTACCTATAACATCCAATTTTTTTTCACTTCTTGATACTCAAAAGCATCCACCTTCTTCTTAATGAAGAAATTTCTTGCTAAGTGATCTTCTCCATAGGCCAAACATGTTATGGGCCTATTCCCTTTCGCCACACCTGCTCCTTTTCCTTCCTTGGAATCCTCCCAATTTTCCTGGTCCTTATTCTTCTTTTTCTTATTATTCCACATATCCTCCTTATTCACTCCATCTTTCTGGTAGTATAGAAGCTTCTCTATTGTGGTGATAAATTTTGTTAGAGTTTGGACACCTTGCTTCATGATTTATCATGCATGTCTCTAAGTTCCAACATAATACCTAAGAACTCCTTGATATATGTTTATATCCTTCTAGTATGCTTCAACTTGCTCAAGAAATTTATTGCCACCCATTCTTGATTCCTTGGTCCGAATCGTGCAATAAAAGCTTCTTTCAATTATGTCTAAGTCATAATATTGTCCATGATGTGACTAACTGCAAAATATTCTATTCGAGTTCTCCACCAAAGATTTGTTGTTCTTATGATATACATTGTAGATACATTGACCTTCATCTCTTCAGAACATCCTTTCATCTATTCCTACATTTGTTCTACATGCCAACATAAATTTCCAAGCGCCTTAGAACTTATAATCCCATCATACATCTCCAATTATTTTAGTTTCACCTCATAAATGAATTGGAAAAACTATGCACCATGGCTTGCTTCAATACTATTATGATGTTTCTTGATCCTTTGTGAGTGCCATAAGTGACCTCACCTAATCCTCAAAGTCCTTCATCTAATCTTCATGATCCCGAGCTTGCCTCACTGCATAATCAATAGAATAGGAAACTCCATAAAGTCCTCCCGTAATCTCTTGTATATCTGCTCATAGTTATTCGAATTATTTTCTATGTCCTTACATAGTGTTATCATCGAGGAAAATCTTCTTTCAACATCTTTAACTCTCTCTCATACTACCAACTCATCTTGGCCCACTAGATTAGACCTACTGTTCAGCATCATGACCTACTTCCTTCAGATGTTACATTATTATGCTCACTTAAAATTTCCCCTAATGAAACTTGTATCAAGAAAAGATAGCCAAAAACCCCTTTCCTAGCTTGCAATCAAATATAGAAATGCCTTCCCCAATAACCTACAACATAGAGGAGAAAATATGTTTATAATCTTCTTCTGGCTTTGCTTCTTCTCTCTAGGAATTTCAACCTCCTTCACACTTGTGTATATCCCTACATGGATTTCCTACTCAATTTCTCAGAAGCACGACAAATACCACCTCATGTGATAAATAAATGTACTACAATCTCTTTAACTCCCACCTGTATGTTGATTGGTAGCTCTGATATCCCACCTTTTCATGGCAAAGAACTAATCTTGGTATTGTCTCTAATAACACCTTTGTGTGGTGAAGAGATTCACCTAGCATTAGTATATGCTCTGATACCACCTATCATGACCCTAGGGGCTCTTATGGTTATAATATACCTTTCAGGACACATCCCAACCCCTCGATCTTGTAACATTGACATGTTTCACAAATTCCAAGTGTAATGCAACATTACTCCACCTAAACTATGCCTCATAATAAGCTTACTTATATAGTCTCTATATAATTGGTTACTTAGAGGAACATCATAACCATACAATATAGTGCTAGTAAATCTTATTTCCACTTCTACATTAGTTAATATTCATTTTTCAACCATATATGAGAATTATATGAAAAATATTAAACCAACAATAATATCACCATATACATGAACAAGATATAGGAAATGACCCTTCGACCCTCTCGTTTTTTAAATGAATCACAATACATCAATCTTTCACCAATCACCAATCACATTTGATAAACAATGTCCAACATGAGAGCATGATATCATCCATCTATGTTGATTGATCCTCCTTTATTAGGCATTCACATATATTTAATGTAGTTATCATGGTTTTTTCCTTGCCACATACAACACGCAATGTATCACATTGACAACCATATCATCTTATACTCATGTATTCTATGTAACACCTCATTGGTCATCTATCCTACTACATGAGACATCCTTGGTTCTCCTAGCCTATTCCTAGTAAACTATCTGAAGCATTTCATAAATCATTGTGATATTGTCACCAAGGATCTCATAGCATATGAACTCACCATGAAACTTTCCAAGTATTCCCAACATGCCCTACATTGTACCACCGTCAATGACACCTCAAGTGTAGACTGACTCCTTATATTAACCCGCACTTGAATTATTGATGTTGTCATCAAGAAGTCTCCGATGAAAGGGGTGTAGGAGATGCAGAGAAACCTCAACAATTTCCACATTTAGACATGGATATAATACCATCTATCATAAGGCTAGACATTTCATTCCATTTGAGAATCCCAAACCACACAAAAATCCTAAATTCCATGTTGCATCAACATGACCTCGCTAATTGGTCATGACCATCAACCCCTTATATTACTCATGATATGCCTACTCAACATGTCATGACCCTAGGCACTCCTAATCATTACAAGGTGCCTTTTGTGGTGCACCACAACCCCTTAAGCATGTGTCACTAATGTGTTTTAAAACTCCCTAATGTAATGGAGCATTACTCCACCCAATCTATGCCTCAAAATATGCTTATTTATATAGTTTTTATCTTATTGGTTACTTAGCATAACATCATAACCCTTCAAAATAGTGCAAGTAAATCTTATTGTCACTTCTACTTCAGTTAAATTTCAGTTATCAACTATACATGAGCATTATATGCAAGATATTAAATCAACAATAGTATCATCGTATACATGCACAAAATATAGGAAATGTCTCTCTAGCCTTCTTATTTTATAAATGAATCAAAATAAATCATTCCTCTTAGACAAAGACTCATTCTACAGAAAGTACATACCCGAAACCCTTACAAAACTATAAGGAAAAAGTGTCCACCCAAATGACCTTACTAGGATTGCCTTGCCACCCAATTCTATCTATCTCTTGATTCAATTTCTTCCTCGTGACTCAAGTTTTCATGATGATAAACCACCAAGCTACCTCATCCTCCTCTTGAACCTTCTTCATACTTCATTGCTCATCATGTGACTCGTATATATTTAGTTTTCACTTCCATGATTACCTGACCTATTGGTCTCCTTAATCCACTCATCTATGTGGCTATATGTATCGCACGCACTTGAATCCTCACTCGTGTCCCTTCACTTCATCGTTGGATTGACTTGTCTCATGTGTCATGCACCTTAGCTTGGGCCGACCCATATCATTCAACCTTCACATGAATGCAGCCACTCATTTCACCCGCTTGTTCATTCCTCTCACGAATTGGTCCCTCCTCATATCCTTCCTACACACAATTTGACTAAATGTGCCATCTTGATTGGATTAATCGATCATTTCACAAGTTCTTCCACTTCTTGGCCCCATATTGCATTGAATCGACATGGATGTTCAATTAAACGCTACTCGACCAACTTTTCTCAGGGGTGTGTCATTCCATACCTTAGGGTGCCCATTCCATCAACTAAACAGTTCTAATCTCATATTTCACCTATCCTTCATGTGGGTTGGGTTCTTGGTCATGCCAAATCCCTTCTTCCACTAAGCCATCCATATGTGCTCGATGGAAACCCCAAGTTTCATTTTTCTGACACATGTGCCCTAACCAAACATACATTTTTATCACATTTATTTTAATATACTTGTTAAAAATCATATGGTGTGGACGTATCCCATTGTACATGCCTCAGTTAAAGGTGAACCCAAGTCTAGGCCCTAGCATCCTACCCAACTCAAAATTATTGTTGTCCCAACAATAATCTAGCTATAACCCTCTAGTCATTTCCCACTAGATATTGACATAATGATACATATCTTCTCTAAGCAATGTCTCTAAATAAAAAATTTGAAATCACCTTTTCATATTGAGATGTTATTTATCCCCTCATGTTTCTTAATTAATAAGGTAGCTAATCTAATTTTTACACCACGTTCCATAAGAACGCATGCCTCATAGTGTAACAACCTTGCTCTCAAATCATTCAAGCTCATTAATCTTCATGTCATAGAATTGATACCATAAGCACCCCCATGGTCTCAGCTTGCCATCCAACCACAACAGTGAGCCATCTACTCATGGCTAAATTTTATGATAAGGATCATTGGTCATGGGTACTTCCACTTGCATCTCCCGTCTACTTGCTTAGAAGCATACTTCCATGCTTCCTTGTCCATAGCCTAGCAAAGGAGGATATGACTTTCTCCTTCCCTCTACCCGCTAAACAATTATCTCTATCTCAGGGTCTCATGGCCAACCTCCTGAACTTAATATTAATGTGCCAACTCTCTCCTTGGCCTAAACATACTAAGGCACACTTCGTTGTCACACCTCTGAATCAGTGTCGCCACCACAATCTCCCATTTCTTCTCTAAGTTTCTCATCCTCTTCTTTATGTTCTATATCATGTCTGTCAGAGTGGATATAATATCCACATGTTATGAGAGAATAAACTCTACATCATTGTTTCTCATATACCCACATGTAGCTCTAGAAAAATTCTCCTCATCTTCAAATATGGTGGTGATCTTCACTACTACATTTAAGTCTCCTCTCTAGGTCTTTACTATGATCAACTCAGGTTATAATATAATGAACATATGCCTCATATGAGGCATATGGACAACTCTCTCATCAATCAAGAATTCCTAACCCAACATCAAGTCATATTCATCAAGCTACACTATTGTAATGTCCACCTTCCCCTACCAATCCCCCATGTGGATAGGTACATCCTGAACTGAACCAATCATCAGCATATATTCAAAGTTGTTAGCCTTAAAGGAGGAATCCTGAAGCTTAACCTTAATTCCAATCTTACTTGCTACTTATTCCTTCTCAAAGTTGTGGGTAGGTCCATTTTTGGCCATCATTCTCACTTGGATGCCTCCTAGTTCTACCCCAAAAAACTCTAATTGTTTTATTTCCTCACCCTTAACTTTTTATTTCTTCTTATGGGAATATAATTCTCCTAGTACCTATAACATCCCAAATTTTTTTGCTTCTTGATACTCCAAAGCATCCACCTTCTGCTTAATGGAGAAATTTCTTGTTAAGTGATCTTCTCCATAGTTCCAACATGTTACAAGCCTTTTCTCTTTGGCCACATCTGCTCGTTTTCCTTCCATTGAATCCTTCCCATTTTACTGGTCCTTATTCTTGTTGTTCTTATCATTCCACCTATCCCCCTTATCCTTCCCATCTTTCTGGTGGTATAGGAGCTTCTCTATTGTGGTGCTAGATGTTGCAAGAGTTTGGGTACCTTGCTTCATGATTTATCATGCATGTCTCTAAGTTCCAACATAATACCTAAGAACTCCGTGATATACGTTTAGATCCTCCTAGTTTCCTTCAACTCACTCAAGAAATTTCTTACCACCCATTCCTGATTCCCTGGTCCAAATTGTGCAATAAAAGGTTCTTTTAGTTATGTCCAAGTCACAATATTGTCCATGATGTGACTAACTTCAAAATATTCTACTCGAGTTATCTACCAAAGCTTTGTTGTTCCTATGAGATACATTGCATATGCATTAACCTTCATCTCTTTAGAACATCCTTTCATCTATTCCTACATTTGTCCCACATTCCAAAAGAAATTCCCAAGCACCTTAGCACTTCTAATCCTATCATACATTTGCAATTGTTTTAGGTTCATCTACATATATGAATTGGCTAAACTATGCACCATGGCTTGCTTCAATACCATTATGGTGAATCTTGATCCTTTGTGAGTGACACAAGTGACCTCACCTAATCTTTGAAGTCATTCATCTAATCTTCATGATCCCGTGTTTGCCTAACTGCATAGTTAATAGAATAGGAAACTCCATCAAGGGATCCTGTAATCTCTTGTATATCTGAATTACTTTAGATTTCCTTACATAGCGTTATCATCTATGACAATCTTATTTCAACATCTTGGAATCTCTCTGATACTTCCACCTTATCTTGGTCCACTATGTTAGACGTAGTGTTCACCATTATGACCTACTTCCTTTAGATTCTACATTATTAGGATCACTTCAACCTTCCCCTAATGCAACCTATATCAAGAATATATAGCCAAAAACCCCTTTTCCACTTTTCAATGAAATATATAATGTCTCCAAAATAATCTACAACACAGAGGAGCAACTATCTTTATAATATTCTCCCAGCTTTACTTCTTCTCTCAATTGCAACCTCCTTCAATCCTACGTATATCCTTGCATGGAATTCATACTCACTTGCTTAGAAGAACAATAGATACCACCTCCATGTGATAAATGAGTGTACCACTATCTCTTTAACTCCCACTTGTATTTTTATTGTTAGCCTTGATATCCCACCTCTTTGTGTCGAAGAAGTACTATTGGTATCATCTCTATTAACACCTCTATGTGGTGAAGAGATTCACCTAGTATTAGTAGTTACTCTAATACCGCCTGTCATGACCCTAGGGCCTCTTATGTTTATAAGACACCTTTTTAGATACATCCCGACCCCTCAAGATTGAAACATCAACATGTTTCACAAATTCCTAGTGTGATGCAATGTTACCCAACCTGAAGTATTGCTCATAATAAGCTTACTTATTTAGTCTCTATATAATTAGTTACTTAGAGGACCATCATAACAATTCAATATAGTGCTAGTCAATCTTATTTCCACTTCTGCTTTAGTTAACATTCATTTTTCAACCATACATGAGAATTATATGAAAAATATTAAACCAATAGTAATATCGCCATATACATGCACAAGATATAGGAAATGGCCCTCCAACCCTCTCCTTTTTTAAATGAATCACAATACATGAATCCTTCAAGACAAAATCTAAGTCTACAGAAAGTACATAGCCAAAACCCATATAAAACTACAAGGAAAAACATGTCCATCCAAAAGACCTTACATGGGTCTCCATACAACCCATCACAATCCATCTCTTAGTTCAGTTCCTCTTTCACTCATGTTTGCATGACAATAGACCTTCGAGCTACCTCATCCTCATCTTATCTCCTCTTCGTACATCCTTACTTGTCTTTTCAATCGTGTTCATTTGACTATACGTTCCATGACTCCCTAACTTGTTGGTTTCCTTTCTCCACTCCTTTGTGTGTAATATATATGGCATAAATTCAACTCATCACTCATGTCCCTTTACTTCATCATTGGGTCCACTTGTCTCATGTGTCATGCACCTCGAGTTGGGAAGACTCTTGTCATTCCACCCTCGCGTGCATGAAATCACTCATTCACCCCGTTCAATTATTCTATCCATTGGTTTTTCCCTCCATCAGTCAATCTTTCCTCGTCTTGGGCTAACACACTATTCAGCTAAACATGCCCTCTTGACTCGCCTAGTCCATCACTTTTCAATTTAGACCACTACTCAGCCCTATAGTGCCCCGAGCCAACATAAGCATTTGATTAAATTCCACTCAACCAACACATCTCAAGGGAATGTTATGTCATGCCTTGGGGTGCCCATTCCATCAATTACAAGATTCTCATCTTGAATTTCAGCCATCATTCATGAGAGCTGGGTTCTTGGTCATGCCACATCCCCCATGCCACCAGGACTCAATATGTGCTCGATTCAAACCACAAGTTTCAGTTTTTCAACACTTCATGTTGGCATGTCCTCACCCAACATCCACTTTCATCACAATTATTGTGATATCTTTGTCACAAATTGTATGATGGGGATGTTACCTATGGCGCACACCTCAATTAAAGGTGTGCCCAACTTTAGGGCCTAACACAAATAAATAGAAGAAATATTTGTTTCACCATAGGTAGTGACACCATTTCGACCCAACTATAAGTAATCTAATATATTCTTTCACTAATCCAAGAATACTTTAACAACCATCTTTCCAATGTGAGACAATTTTCTTGTCACCTAAAAACTAGTCATCTAAGACATTTCTACTAATATTACTGAGAAATATCATTTTAGCATATTTTACTCCCCTTTCACCTCCTTTTCCACCTCCACTAGAACCCCTAGAAGTTGTTGGGATAAATATAATTTTTAACATAATAAGGGAAATGCAGATAAAAGTTGAGCTATTAGTACATAAATACCCATAAAAGTTCCACAGCACTACAAAATTTTACATTGTTTACTATTTAACATAACTTTACAAAGAAGGGGAGGGAGGATGGAGCTAGGTTTTCTCTACAGTATCTACCTGCAGACCTCTGTAGCTAGGGTACGACACTGACTACCACCGTAATGTCGCCCGGACACCGTTCCCCTCACCCAGTTTACCCATCCCCCATATATAGAATGAGCTTTAACTGGCTCTCTTAGCTCCTAGTGGTTAGTTGTTTTACACATTACACTCTCACCTCCGACTTACCTCCATTCCCTGCTAGCATCAACTTGAAGGCAGTAGTTAGTGGGTAGTCTTGAAAGTTATGGATGATTATTAGATTATTCTGTGGATCCTTCAGAGGGTGTGCCCATATGGAAAACCCCCAGGACCAAATCGGCTGGTTTCTATACCTTTGATAGCGAGCTCACTGAAGAAGTTGAAGCCCTACTACCCTTCTTCCGCTCCTTCTTTTCCTCTGTGATTATGCCTGAGGATGCCCCTTCACATCCAGATCTCATTACCTAGCCACTCTCTCCTCATGCTCTGAATTTTGTGGATCCTCTGTCTAACCCTTGCGATCAAACCCTTGGATGGACTCTGGCCACAAACCCTTGGCCGAATAGCCTCTGGTCTCGGCTGTTTCGGACTCGGTTTCAG
Organism: Pinus taeda; assembly: GCA_000404065.3. Classification (NCBI taxonomy): domain Eukaryota; kingdom Viridiplantae; phylum Streptophyta; class Pinopsida; order Pinales; family Pinaceae; genus Pinus; species Pinus taeda. Next base: position 32,015 of record APFE031422834.1, read on the forward strand.
ACACACCTCCAATCTTGGAATTTCGCCCCTTGGGTAATTTCACTCGCATTGGACTTATTCCTGGTATATTTTTTACTTGCTCATCAGAGGTTGTGATAGGCTCAAAGGCTCTGCCTTCAACGTCGACGACACAACCTACCGAGGCACCAGTTCTTTCGGTAGGCAAACCCTTAGGGGTTTTGAAGAGAAAGAGGCATCTAAAGCTTTGAACCTGTGACATTTTCCTAAAGATCACTAAGGATGTCAAATTACTGGAATCCATCGAGACCGTAGAGAAAGTTCTGGTAGGGTGGGTTTGAGGACGATATTACAACGTGGAAAAGCTATAAAAATTGATGGCTGAGGTCTAGGCAAACCATCTGAAAGATCCCCCAAGGATTTAAACTTTTGTAAAGGGATGGTTCACTCTACACTTCAATTGCCTTGCCCACACCAACTGGGTTCTTTCTACAGTTTGGCACATAGACCAAGTGCATGTTCTACTCAGGAGATGGATGCCCACTTTCGATCTGGAGTAGGAGAGGGTCGATGCAGGGCCTATTTGGGTACACCTACCAAGGTTACCCCTACAATTCTAGACAAAAGATGTATTTAAGTGGATCAAAAATGCCATCAGTAAATCTTGCATTTGATAATTCCTTTTAGAGCACAGGCCGCATGGCATTTTCAAGGGCTTTGGTATATCTCGACCTCTCTGTTAGCCTCCTAGAATACATAAACATATAATGGTGAGAAGCCACTATGAAGTAGATATTCGACTACGAAGGTGTCACGTTTAGATGCAGGCATTGCACAAAGTAGGATGCGTATTTAAGGATTGTCCACTAAACGCCAATAGATTTAAAAGGATCCTATCCAGGAACCTGAGGCACAAGACCCCTCTGTTCAGGAAGCATGGACCCAGAATTTGGAACCGACTGAAGGGATGGATGAGACTCAGAAGGCTGCAATAAACAATGTTGTGGTTCCGCCATTGGCCATCTAGAAGAAGTGTGGCAGACCACCCCATGAACCTCCTACCCCTCCACTAGCTCGTACTCAGGCACCTCCTTCTTCGAGTAAGAGCCTCCCCCTACCCTCATCTCCTACATGCTACACTTATTTACATGTGTCTGGTATATCTCCTAGTTTATCTTCTGGTGTTACTTTTGGATTGGGCGTAGACCCCAGTTCTACTACCTTCCCCCCGATTTTCTGTCATGTCTCCTCCAATCCTGTTTTCATCCCCTCCCCTCGAGCTCCCCTCGAGCTCCCCTCTCCCTCCATCCCCCACCTTTTCTCGGGCACCCATTGTGACTGGATACATGACTAGATCAAAAGTCAAGGGGCAGGTCGAGGATCATGTTGGTATCGATATAGTACTCTCCCCCACACCTCTAACGATCCATAGGGGGAGACCCTCCAAGTTCACCATTGCTAAATCTATGGCAGGTGAGGAGATTTCCTTAGGCAGATAATCCACTATCCCCGAGGTTCTTAGAGCTATAGAAAACTCCTCTAAGCCCCCTCCATGAAAATCATCTCCTTCAATTGTCGGGGAATTGCTAGGCCTGACAAAAAACTAGCACTCTGTCGGTTGATAGCAACTAATTCTCTTAACATCATCCTGCTTCAAGAGTCTATTGGACTTACTAATCTCATATCTCAAACCCTCCATCATATGTTCCCGGGTTGGTCTTTCTTTAGACTAGATGCTCATGGTAGATCTAGAGGCATTATAATGGGGTAGAACTCTCACACTATTAAGTTACTTAATTGTTGGGGAGGGATTGGTCATACTAGTGCTGACATTCACTCCTTGGATCTACGAATGAATTTTAGAATTTACAATATATATGGCCCTTGTCAAAATCGACCAGAATTCTGGGAAGGTCTCTTGGGCTCGGAGCTATTTCTGGTTGATCATTTGATTCTCGGAGGTGACCTCAATTTTTCCATTGGACATGCCAAGTCGTGGGGGCATTGATCCAAATTGGATCCTTGAAAATTATCAGAGTTCTATGATTATTTTAAATCATGACAGACTTCAAAATCTTGTGAACAACGAGCTATCAGGAAGACCTTTGGACAGTGGTAGTTTGTAACCAGCATGGGACAATGAGAACGTTAGTCAAAGCACGCTGATCGAGGCCATGGACACTACGCAGTGGCACAAACTAGCAACTGGGAAATCCAAATAAGAAAACGGAGGCCTTTTCTGATGCGCACTGGGAAAAACCGCTTGAGAAGGAGAAGCCCCAAGTGCTCAGTCATAAGGGAAGCTAGAAAACCATGGGAAAAGCACTAAAATTGAAGGTGGGTCCGACGCTCCAAAACTGGTGGAATATCAGAGACATTTCGGGTGGTAAGCGAGTTTGTCAGAGGACCCAGTGATTCCATACATTGGATGATGCGTGTTCGGCAGATGAGAGAGAAAACAACTCTCATTGTGGGCTAACATCTGAGCAAGTGAATCATGCAATAAGAGCCATAACCGTAGGATCTAGATGCCCTAGATATAATGACAAAGATTACACCCGATGGGAGACCGGATTTGGAGGGAGAATTAAGCTATGGCACATAAAGGTTTGAAGTCTGATTTGACTGCTGAATTGGCAGATAAATCATTTCACAAAGTAACTAAAATAATGAACCATTCGAGTAAGAGCTAGCACCCAGTTCATGAGAGGACAAGTGGCCACCTCCCTGTGAAATGTTACACAGTGGTGATGACGCAGAGGCAGGTAATTCCATGCAGACAAAGGCACGCGATCTGAAGAGATGGAAGAGGAAGCAAACAATCATGAGACAGATTGACTTTAAGCCATGAACAGGTAGAGAACAAAGGCAAGGAGACAGTGAGACAGAGAAGACATAATCAAGAGTGAAGCAAGAAGTAGAGAACAGAGAGCTGAGCTGACCTACAGAGCTAAGGCAGCATCGAGCAGACAGAAGGCTTGAGAGGTTCAAGCAATCCTTGTGAGGATATCTATCGAGAACTGAGTACCAAATTGGACGCATCCTATCAAGACCAGTTGAGGTTAGGACTTGGTAAGGGAGAGTCTGTGTACTCTAGTGGCTTGGGGAATCCATGTACCACCCTACTAAGCACCATCTGTTATAGGAGACTCAACTTGAGCTCCTCATTGTAAAAAATTTGCTTAAAGACACAATAGGAAAAGGTCACCACTGAAAGTTGGACCGGAGATGTAGCCCAAGAGGATTGGGTGAACTCCTTATTAAATTGTTGTGTTTTCCATTTTTCTTGTTGTGTTTCTCTTACTGTTTTCCAGTGTCTGTGTATTTTGCAATCTTATCGATCTGTTGCCTAAGATAACATAAACACCCACACCAGCACATGATTTTGTAATACCTACATTAATTAATTAATTGAGATCATACATAAGTGATTTTCAGATCAAGTGGTATTAGAGCTTTAGGTTGTTAAGGTTAGACAAGCTTGTGCTAGATTTAGCTGTTGAATGCTAACTAGATCAAAGCTCAAATTAGGAAAAGGAGAGTTGGTCAAAATTAATCCTAAAATTGGGAGAGTCTTTCCTCATAAGACAATTTCAGAAGAAGGTTCTGTGGGGCTAGACCCTTAATTCATAGATAGTTTCCTATCCATAAGGTCCATGGTAGAGGAAATGTATAAGGATTTAGAAAACACAAAGATGAAGATTCATCAGGATCCAAACATGATAAAGCAGAAGAAGCGTGTCTCCTCCATGACCACTCAAAAGGCAAAGGGAAAGAAGAAATATTTCTCACACCTCCTAATAGCCCTGAACATAAAAAGAAGACATCTTTGATTAAACTAGATGTTAAATTTGGTTTACCAATATATGATGGAGAGTTGAATGCAGAAAAGATGGACAATTGGATTAGACAAACTGATGTTTATTGTAGAGTGTAGAGTATTGATTTAGACAAGAGCAAGATTGAGCTAGCCAGCCTATGCCTTGGAGGCACTGCCTTGGTTTGGTGGGAAGGTAAGACCCAAGTCGATGTGAAGAGACATTGTAATACCATTTCTGTCTGGAGTGAATTTGTTTCTGCAACCAAAAATCAGTTCTACTCCACTGGCCTACATGTAGCAAGCCATGATGAGTTGGCAAACTCTTCGATAGTTGAAAGGGCAAAGTGTACAAGGTTACACCCAAGAATTTAGGAAGAGAGCATTGATTCTAGGAATCTCATTAGACTCACCTAAGACTTTGTTGAAGTAAAACGGTGGTCTACATAGCTACATGAGGCACACTATCCTCATGTTTAATCCCACTAGTATAGATGAGGTGTTTGTTCAAGCTACGCATTTAGAAGCTAGAGGAAAGAATGGAAGTCCAGAAGTTGGGGGATCATCCCAACCCACTGCAAGCAAGAATAAGGAGAAAAGAAAACAGAAATGGAAAGCAAGGAAGGTTAACACTGCACAGAAAATCAAGTCTTCATGCAGTCACTGTAAGAAGTATGGGCATGATGATGAGCATTGTTGGATTCTGCATCTGGAGCTGAGACCTAATAAGTTTGAGGGCAAGAAGAAGAAGACTGTTGCATCTATTTAGAAAGATTTGGGGTCGGACTCAGGAGATGAAACAACCATTGTAGCCACAGGTATAAAAGGTAAGAAGTTTGAAGCATCTACTAGTAATTCTACACAATCTATTATTGATGAAGAAAATGAGAGAAAAAGACATGAACTTTTCCATATTCAAGTTATTTCCAAACATCAAAAGATTGATACTTTGTTTGATAGTGGCTCACAAGTAAATTTAGTTTTTGAAGCAATTGTAAAGAAGTTGGGATTACTGACTACACCTCACAAGAAACCATACCCATTAGGATGGTTAAGTGATAAAGCACAACTACAAGTGACTAGACAATGCAATCTCAAGTTTTCTTTTGGGTTAGCATTTGTAGATGAGGTTGAGTTAGACATAATTCCTTTGGATATATGTGGAATTGTTTTAGGAAGTCCTTACTTGTATGACAGAGAGGATTATTTTCTATAGAGTTGAGAACAAGTATCTACTTGTTAAAGATGGAATTGAATACTTTGTAAGAGCTCATAAGCTAAAAAATAATTACACTCTCATAAACTTAGGGCAGATGAAACAAATGATAAATTCATACAAACAATTTTACTTATGGTTGTAAAGGAAAAGAAACCTGATAAAACCAATGTATTTGAGGGCTGTGATGCTAAACAACAAGCTGATTTAGAGAAAAATGTTTCAGAGTATGATATCTTGTTTCAAGAACGTAAAGGTCTACCACCCAAAAAGGAAATAGTGCATGATAATATTTTGCAGCAAGATGCTCCATTGCCTAACATTGGAATGTATAGGTTGTTTGCTTTAGAGAATGCAGAAATCAAGACACAGGTGTAGGAGTTTCTCGAGAAGGGGTTCATCAGACCTAGCACATCACCATGTGGATCTCCAACCGTTTTGGTGAGAAAGAAAGATGGCTCGTGGAGAATGTGCATTGATTATTGAACACTGAATAAGATAACAATAAAAAATCGTTATCCCCTTCCTCGCATAGATGATCTATTAGATCAGTTGAAGGAAGCAGTTTTTTTTTCCAAGTTAGACTTGCTTAGTGGATATCATCAGGTCAGAGTTGCGGAACAAGATGCATGGAAGACTGCTTTCAAGACAAAGCAAGGATTGTATGAGTGGCTAGTTATGCCTTTTGGCTTAACTAATGCTCCTGCTACTTTCATGAGAATATGAATGATGTAATCAGACCTTTTCTTGATGAATTTGTTATTGTGTATCTAGATGACATTCTAATATTTAGCAAAACATGGGAAGAACATTTAAAGAAAAACATCTTTGAATTATTTGGGACATATAGTAGGGGGTGGTGAATTGAATATAAATCCCTCTAAGGTGGCAGTCATTGTAAACTGGCCTAAACCCAAATATGCTATAGAAGTTAGGAGCTTCTTAGGAGCAACACAATATTGGAGAAAGTTTATTTCTAACTTTTCCTTAATTGCAGCTCCCTTACATGCTTTAACAAGATTGAACAAGGTGTTTCACTGGGGAGGCAAACAGCAGAAAGCCTTCAACACCTTGAAAGAAAAGATTAGTACAGCGCCAGTACTAGCACTGTCTAATCTTCAAAGACCATTTGAGATCCAAATGGATGCCAGTGACTATGCCATGGGAGTAGTGTTGACACAACACGGTAAACCCATATGTTATCATTTTGAGACATTTAATTCTGCAATAGTTAACTATCCTACACATGATAAAGAATTGTATGCATTAGTACAGAGTGTGAAAAAGTGCAAACATTACTTAATGGGCGAAGAGATAGTAATACATAATAATCATCAACCAGTTTAATATCTACACTCCGAAAATAAGTTGTAGCAATCAAGACACTATAGATGGATGGGTTTTGTACAACAGATTCATTTAGTCATCAAATATAAAAAAGGCATACACAATAAAGTTGTAGATATGTTATCTAGACCTATTATAAATGCATCTACTATACTTAAGCATAATTATGTGTTACGTGAGAGCTACATTGAACAATATGCTCAAGATATAGACTTTAGGGATGTATATGCAACTTTAAGTCAGCATGTATGGGTTCATTTTGGATTACCCACTTCCATTGTATTTGATCGAGATACCTAATTTGTGGGAAAGTTTTGGTCGAGTCTTTGGGAAATGATGGACACCAAACTGAAGAAAATCACAACTTTCCATCCACAAACCGATGGCCAGACAGAAGTAGTCAATAGGACAGTGATCCAGTTGCTCAGAGGATATTGTAGCAAACATCCTAAGCTTTGGGATGAACATTTTTGTTACATGTAGCATGCTTGCAACTAATCCAAACGTTCTTCTACACAGAGATCTCCTTTTGAGACATTTTTTGGTTTCACACCAAGGTCTCCTTTGGATTTTGTCTTTGGTAAAGACACAACGGTTGAGGGACATAGCGATGTGGAAAGGGCAACTAGGTTCATTGAACAAATCCAAGAGATCCACCAGGCAGTACAGGAACAGCTGGAAAAGAGCCAGGCAAGGCATGACAAACATCAGATGGAGCATAGTTTCCAAGTTGGTGATCAAGTCTGGTTGTATATCAACAAGGACAGGATGCAAGGTGAAGGTAAAAATATAAAGCCTATCAGGTATGGACCTTTCAAAATACTTGAGAAAATTGGTGAGAATGCTTTTTGCCTTGATCTACCAGCTTACATGCACATCTACTCAGTCGTAAACGCAGATAGCTTGAGATTATTTGAACCTTCATTAATTGAAGATCCTAAAGAAGAGAGTCAATTACCTTCTATTTATGACCTGCTACCTGAGTATCTTAATGAAATGTAGTAAGACATAGTTCTGGATACGAAGGTGAGGACAAAGCACTGGGGAGATGTTCAGTACCTCGGAGTTAGGCTCAAGGGTTCAAAGCCAGGCAGTGCAAAGTGGATAGAGATTAGACAAGTGAGACAACTGTACCCTCACTTAGTCGATGCTTGAAAACCAACTTTTGGTGGTCCAAAAGATTTTTCAGTGTGAAGGCCATGATCCGAATTGGATCCTTGAAAATTATTAGAGTTCTATCATTATTTCAAATCATGACAGACTTCAAAATCTTGTGAACAATGAGCTATTAGGAAGACCTATGGATAATGGTAGTTTGTAACCAGCATGGAACAACGAGGACCTCGGTTAAAGCACACTGACTGAGGCCCATGGAGACTGGGCAGTGGTGAAAACTATCAATTGGGAAATCTAGATCAAAAAACAGAGGCGCTTTCTGATGCATGATTAGTGTGGCAAAACCCCTCGAGAAGGAAAAGCTCTGAGTGCTCGGTCACAAGGGAAGCCAGAAAATCATGGGAAAAGTGCTAAAAATGAAGGCAGGTCCCGTGCTCCAAAACCCGCAGAATATCAAAGGCGTTTTGGGCAGTAAGCAGGTTTGTCAGAGGACCCAATGATTCCAAATGTTAGATGACGTGTGTCTAGCGGATGTGAGAGAAAATTTCTCTCATCACGGGCTAATGTTCAAGCAAGTCAACCGCATGATAAGAGCGATAACCATAGGATCTGGAGGCCCTAGATCTAACGGCAAAGATTACACCCGATGGGAGACTGGATTTGGAGGTAGAATTAAGCTACAATGCATAAAGGTTTGAAGTCTGATTTTACCATTGAGCTGGAAGATGAATCATTTCACAAAGTAATCGAAATAATGAACCGTTCGAGGAAGAGATGGCATTTAGTTTGTGAGAGGACAAGTGGCCGCCTCCCTATGAAATGTTACATAGTAGCGATGACGTAGAGGCAGGGAATTCCAAGTGGATGGAGGCAGGTGATCGGAAGAGACAGAAGAGGAATTGAACAATCATGAGACGGATTGGCTTTAAGCCATGAATAGACAGAGAATAGAGACAAGGAGACAGTGAGACAGAGAAGACAGAATTGAGAGTGAAGCAAGATGCAGAGAACAGAGAGCCAAGCTGACCTAAAGAACTAAGGCAACATTGAGCAAACAAAAGGCTTAGGAGGTTCAAGCAATCCCTGTGAGGATATCTATTGGGAATTGAGTACCAAATTGGACTCATCCTATCAAGACCAGTTGAGGTTGAGACTTGGTAGTGTACTCTAGTGGCTTGGGGAATCCAAGTACCACCCTAGTAAGCATCACCTATTATAGGAGACTCAAATTGAGCTCCTCATTGTAAAAACTCTACTTAAAGATACAATAATAAAAGGCCACCACTTAAATCTAGACTGGAGACGTAGCCTAGGAGGATTGGGTGAACTCCTTATTAAATTGTTATGTTTTGTATTTTGTTTGCTATGTTTCTCTTACTATTTTCCAGTGTCTGTGTATTTTTCAATATTATTGATCTGTTACCTAAGATAACATAGACACCCACACCAACACATGAGTTTGTAATACCTACATTAATTAATTAATTGAGATCATACATAAGTGATTTTCAGATCAGGCATAGAGCACAGATGGAACCCCTCTCTGATTATTTCTCAGCCCTCCTGGAGACTCAACGACTGATCAATATTCCAATAGCCAAGCTATAAGTGACATGGAGAAAAAATAGGATAGGGGAACAAGGTTTGTCTCGAAGGCTTGATCGTTTCTTGGTCAAAGAGAAGATACTTGAGCTGGGCTTACAAATCCGATAATGGGTTGGATCAGGGGTGCTCTCCGATCATCTTCCCATCTATATGGAGATTATGGGAGGAAGAACTAAGGCAAAAGGTCCCTTTAAATTTAGCTCTACCTGGCTTTGGGATGACTCATATATCAAAATGGTGACCTATTTTTGGAAAGAAAATCCGCCTGGGACTGGGTGTAACTCCACTCAATGATTTGTACAAAATCTTACAGAACTAAAGAAAATGTCCAAATAGTGGGCTCATAACAAAAGGCTACAAGAGGAACACTCCCTTCTATAGATAGAAGCTAATATTTATGTTTTTGAAAATGACCAGGGAGGCCTTTTCATCTCAGACAATCATAAGGAAAGGATCACATCCCTTTAAATTGATAGAGGGAAAATACTAAAGGACCACGAGGAAGATTCGAGGCTAAGAAGTAGGGCCATATGGATGAAGGAAGGGGATGCAAACACCAAATTCTACCATAAGTTTGCAAACGGGAGAAAAGTGATAAACACTATTTGGTAGCTACAGAACACACAGTGCCATGTTGTCAATAAATTTCAATAACTGGCTGAGATGGCAACCTCACATTTCAAACAAATCTACCGTGACACGAGGGACGCCAACCTAGCAAACAATATTAGAGTAGCCCAACTCTTTCCAAGGATCATAGAACAAGAGGTGGAAGAGGAACTGATCAATTAAGTCACTCTAGAAGAATTAGAGGCCACCATTAAGTGGTTTAAAAAAGACAAAAGCCCAGGGCCTGATGGTTGGTCTATTGAATTCTTCATAGCCTTCTTTGACATCATTGGCGAAGATCTGCTAAGGGTAGTGGAAGGATCGCCCTCATCCCAAAAAATGATAATCCGGTATCATTCGAAGAATATCTTCCAATCTTTGTCTGTAATTGCCTATACAAGATCATTACAAAAATCATTGCCAACTGGCTGCGGCCCATTCTCTTCAGCCACATTTCACCTGAAAAATTTTCATTCCTACAGGAAAGGCATCTCCATGACACTGTGGGTACTGCACAGGAAGTACTACATACTCTACACTCGAGAAGAAGCAAATGTATGATCTTAAAGGTTGATTTATCCAAGGATTTTGACAGAGTAAATTGGTTATATATTAGAATGCTTTTAACACACGTGGGCTTCCCTTTCATATTCATTAAATGGATTATGAGTTGTATATCTAACAATCCTTTTAGCCTTCTTGTCAACGGAAGCACATCCCCATTTTTCTCCTCTGAAAGGGGTCTGAGACAAGGGTGTCCTTTATCACAATTACTCTTCTTACTAATCATGGAGGGCCTTAGAAGAATACTTTTGGATGAATATAGAAGAGGCAAATTACATGGCATAAAGATTACAGAGGGATGTCAGTTAACACATCTGCTCTTTGTGGATGATGTTCTTATTTTTCTTAACGGAAGCATTGGTGACCTTTCATCACCAAAACCCCTTTCATCCTTTTTCAACAGGCCATGGGTATGATGATAAATGATGAAAAATCTACACTGTCTGCAGCAGAATGCACTCCACATGAGATACATTATGCTGTACAGTGCTTTCCCTTCACAAAATTGAACTTGGTGGATGGACTGCAATATTTGGGTTATAAGCTAAAACCTCTAGGATACAAGATCACCGATTGGATGTGGCTCATATCTAAGATTGACAAAAGGCTCAATATATGGTACCAGAAATATCTATCTCATGTTGGGAAACTCACTCTAATTAAGAGTGTCCTAGAGGCCACTTCGGTTTACTGGATGTCACTAGCTTGGATATCTAGGGGCATTCTCTCCAGGATACAATCCCTTTGCTATAGATTCCTTTGGAAAGGTAGTAAGGAAAGAAAGGCTTTTGCTTGGGTAAAATGGGAAGCCCTCAATCTTCCAAAGAAGTGGGGGGGACGGGGCCTGTTGAGGCCTCGGAAATCGTTGCCACAACATCGGGGATAACCACCCGGTCTGGACCTTGGTACAGCTCCTTTTTCGTTTGGAATGGTGGCTCCAACTGGAGATAATGGGACCGGTTTCCCGATAATGAAATAAAAGGGATGGATGGGTGATGAATAAATTGCTTAGATGATAGGCGAATAACTTATTCTATTGACAAAAATAGGGAAACTAATACTAATCTTGGGAACAACTTATTCATTCAGAATGTAGCGTTAAATAATCTTTATCTATTTATCAGGCATATAGATGACTCTGTAAAATAAATAAAAGATGTTCAATCATTCAAAGATTGCTTCACATGAATAGTCACAATGAAGCGATGCATACAGATTACTACATTCACTGTTCATATCATCGATACATATATACGTTTAAAAGGAGAGCATGCAATAAACAACCAGTAGTGGAATGCATAAAGAATGCTATGAAAAACACATATATATATAAGCGATAATAGCAAGAGTGATTTCAATAACAATTCATATAACGAAAAAGAATACAGACGCAGATAATAGTACCATGTGAGCTATAGATCGATCCGAAATATCAATCACTATTCAGGATTCCTTCTTCAACACAGAAATACTTTCAAACAATGACAATAGTGCACATTTGCATAAAAGCTTTCCTTATCAAATTTGGAATCATTGGTCAAGTTTCATAAAAGAATATCCCTGAAGTACAATAGTGCAACTTCAGGGTTTAAGTCATATACAAAACTTTTACGACCCTTTCTAAATGCATGAAAGGGTCTT
>APFE031422834.1:56742-119378 GCA_000404065.3 Pinus taeda
GGGGATAACCACCTGGTCCAGACCTTGGTACAACTCTTTTTCCGTTTGGAATGGTGGCTCTGACTGGAGATAACGAGACCCGTTTCCCGATAATGAAATAAAAGGGATGGATGGGTGATGAATAGATTGCTTAAGTGATAGGCGACTAGCTTATTCTATTGACAAAAATAAGGAAACTAATACTAATCCCGGGAACAACTTATTCATTCAGAATGCAGTGTTAAATAATATTTATCTATTTATCAAGCATATAGATGACTGTAAAATAAATAAAAGATGTTCAATCATTCAAATATTGCTTCACATGAATAGTCACAATGAAGTGATAAATACAAATTAGTACATTTACTATTTATATCATTACATATATACGTCTGAAAGGAAAGCATGTGATAAACAACCAATAGTGGAATGCATAAGGAATGCTGTGAAAAACACACACACACACACACATATATATATATATATATAAGCGATAATAGCAAGAGTGATTTCAATAACAACTCATATAACGAAAAATAATACAGACGCAGATAATAGTACCATGTGAGCTGTAGATCGATCTGAAATATCAATCGCTATTCAAAATTCCTTCTTCAACACAGAAATGCTTTCAAACAATGACAATAGTGCACATTTGCATAAAAGCCTTCCTCATCAAATTCAGAATAATTGGTCAAGTTTCATAAAAGAATATCCCTGAAGTATAATAGTGCAACTTCAGGGTTTAAGTCATATACAAAACTTTTACGACCCTTTCTAAATGCATGAAAGGGTCTATAAATACTACTAAGCTAAAAAGATCTATGAAACAAAATCCTACTAAATTGGTATCAGTAAATGCGTTCTATTTCTCAAGGGCGATCTCACAGTCGGTGAAATGAGTCATGCCTCAGGTTGTTTTCCTTTAAACCTTAGCTGGCTTATCGCGAGCATTGGTTCTACTTCTGGCGGTTTGTTGAGGTGTAAACTGAATTGGGCGGCGATGGTGGCATCCTGGATGTCAGGTATAATATAACCGACAGCATCGGTTAGGCACTTCAAGACGGCTCTTTGGCTGTATGGTTTGATTAAAAATAACCAATATGCATCCCATGTTAGACTGTTGATTCCAGCGATCAATCTTGTGCTTTTCTCCAGCTCCGGATAGCATGAGTGCTCCAATATATTGGCTGTTGTTAATTGACCTGGAGTGCATTGGGAAATTATTTGAGATAAATACAATGTATTATTCACTAATTCAACCAAATTTCCACTGATTGTCCCGCATCTGGAAGTTGCTCTTTCTGCTTTCATTAGTTGTGATTTCCATTCTGTGAATAATATCTCTTTGTGCGATTCTAGAATTCTTGGTAGATTAGCTGCTCGGCCTACATCTGAATCCTGCCATTCTATAAAGTTTGTCAGTGTTTCTTCGGCCTGATCCAAGTCAGCCCTTGCTTTGTCTACCTTTTCGCTTATAGATGCTGACAATTCGCACAATGGTTTTGCTCGTATAATGTGTTGACTAATAGCTTAACCTGATTAATCAATCCCTTATTTAGCTGGACTGCTTCTGCTTTAAACTCATCTATCTTAGGGAGATTTTTCGTTTGCTCAATTTGAGTGGTCAATTGAGCGATTTGTTCATATTTTGCTTTCATTGTTCCCTCAGTTGATATTCTTAACTGCTCCAGTGCCGCTGATAGCTCATTTTGCCTTTGTATTGCTCCTTCATCTATCCTTTGTTTTTGCTCTTGTAATTGCTTGATTAGCTGGTTATTGTTCTGCTGCTGTACTAGCAATTCTTTCTCCGCCTGCTCTGCCCTCTGCTGAACTTCTGATAGTCTCACCTGTAGTGAAGAGATATCCTGATCCTTGGCTTTTAACAAATTGCTCACCTCTGTTGCTTTATCAATAGTCGCCGCCGAATATGCTCCAGCGAACTTTGATAACTTGGTTAAGTCATCGGAGGGGTCGAATTCGTCTTTCCATACAGCATTGCCCATTATTGTTAATTCAGGGAATGGGGAAGGTTGATCAGTTCTTCTCCTTTTCCTCTGTCGCTTTACGACGGATTTATGCTTGGGGCTGTAAAATACATCTAAAGGGGGGATCTCTTCAATTTGAAAAACGATCTCTCCCGTTGGATCTTTAGGAATTATCTCTACTTCTTTTGTTTTGGGTAGGCCGCTGGTTTCACCTGAAACTGGTTTCGATGTCACTTCTTGTGTATCACCTTCTTTTGAAACCTCATCATCTTTTGAGCACTCTAAGTTATTGATGATTGTACTGAATTGATTCCATTGCTGGAGCAGATTTGGATCAACTAATGGATCATGGTTATCCTTAGAGCTGCTCTCTTCTTGGGTCTTTGCTTGGGTTTCTTCTTGTCGTTGTACATTTTCTTGAGTCACCTCCTGCCTTTGGCTATGCGTTTCCTCTTGCTGTTTTGATGTAGTAGGAGGTGGTGTATTATATCGTTGCTCAGACTCGCTTGACCTGGTTGTTGTCGGTATAGTTGCTAACAGGTCTAGAGGCAGAGTTTGCAACCTCTGTTCTCTGATTCTGTTAAACTCAACTAGCCCTTCATCATTATAAACATTTCGGGCAAGCGATTTGACTTGATACAGTGATTCGGCTGATGCGAACAAATCTTCCAATTTGTCTTCTTTGTGCTCGACCTTGGCCAATTTGGCCTGGTCGAGCGCATTGTAAGCGATCTTTCTTGGATCATACTACCTCCTTGGCAGAGTAGCCAGAGTGAGCAAATTCATTTTCCCGGCTTCCTTCTCTGCATGCTTGATATCATGCAGGGTATAAACTCCAATTCGCAATGGAAAAGAAGGCCAAACATGTTTTTTAGCTCTTTTTAGGGTTTGGGTAACCCCTTCAACGCTGATTTGATAAGCTACCTCCCTGGCAAGTAGCTTATCGGGGATGTAAAGTGGTAGCACATGTGGCTTAGCCTGACTGATAAAAACTATGATATAGGTGAATTTATCCTCCCCAAACTAACTTGCTATTGCAGTCAAATCTACCGCTGCTTGCTCGGAAATTTTCGGGGTAGGCTTATTAAAAATTGAATAATGAATTGGCAACATAAAACCGTTGCAGATTTGGTACAGGTGGTGCTTATAACTAGTCTTCCATTGTTTTCGATGATATATGTGAATGGGTGTGGGGTCTTGCGACATCCACCTCCATCCCAGCACAGGAAACTCAGAATTAAAACAGAACACATCCATAATATATGCACTATAATAAAATGGCGGAATAACCCTCTCTGTGACACAATAGTCAGACCTGAAGTCAAGAATGGCTTTGGCTAACTTGTCGGATAATATGACTGCCCAATCCATGATTTCTCCACTACATGCTGCCTCTATTAGGGGGACCATTTCTATGGTGATATTGGCAGAGTCATGCAATCCCCATAGCCTACACATCATAATTCTAGCATAACAGTAAGGAGAACACAGGGAGTCAACTGAGTACTTACCCGAGGTTTCATGCTTGTGTTTTGCTGGATTCTGTCTCCAATCTCGAATTGGTTCAGACTCGGTCTTGTTCTCTGCTCGAAACTTCTCCAAAAATGCAGCATTATATTTCTTCTCTTCTTGCGGCAGGTGATACATTAGCCTTAGGTCTTCGGCTCGAAACGAACCGAAAAATCTCATGTCTGTAGTTTCAAACAGCCTATTGATAATTGAGAACTCTTGGAGTGCCCACCTTACCACATCTGTGTAAGGAAGAACCTACTCCCGAGCTGCTATTTTGTGTAGGAAGGAGTGAGCCAAGTCTTTTAAATTGGCATCAGATTTTCTGGTATTATCACATAAAATCTCTACTTCGGTCACCATTGGCCCTTCTGCTTCAATCAAATTATAAGTCCCTTGCCAAGTGGTCCTGGGGAGTCCTAAGCATGTTGTATCTGATATCAACCCTTTGTTCTTCCTAGTTGGATCAGCGACAGCTAGCCCTTTGTTCTTCCACTTTCTTCTGTTTCTATGGAGGAATTCTGCGCAGAGTGAAAGATAAGCGCAACACATGCAACAATATCATGAATTGAACAGAATGAAATATATATCTATATATATATATATATATCTTGGCTCATTCATAGTACTTAATCGACTTAAGGTGGCCTTAGGATCAAATACGTGGATAGGCTTCGAGCCTGCTTTTCTTTTATTAAATGGTCGTTACGGCTTGTCAATCTCATTAATTACAATTGCTTCGATTAATGGATAAGTGATTTATTTGAAGCATGCTTAGGGTGATTTGGCGGTTTGAACGCGGATGAGCGGGTTTTCCAAAGGATATGGCCTTAATTACGAATAAATCATATCAAACTGCCTTTATGACTGTTACTTTGAGAACTATGCCTTTTACCCTTTATGTAATCGAGCATCGTGGAAATGCTAAATTATTGCATTGGTTTTGCTTGGAATCCCCGATCGCCGATATCCGATATCGCATCGCGTCGGGAAAAGCTGGTAGAGCCGCTTAGGATGAGGGCATGGTGAGTCACCGATCGCCGATAGTGATATCGCATCGCAACGAATGAGGAGAAGCTTAGTTGTGCTTTAGATGTTATCGCCGATTGCCGATTTCGCATCGCATTATAGCAAGGATCATTACTCGTGTTAATTTATTCTTTGCCGATATCCGATAGCGATTTCGCATCGGCGAAAACTAACATGTCCCTTACATTGTGTTTTCTTTGTCATTGCGATATGCGATCTTGCGATCACTTTATCGCAATGATAAAGATAAATCGTTTTATATCGGGGTTTTTGATTGGTTTTATTAAAAAGCCTTTTTGTGAAATAGAACTTTAAATTGATACCAATTTGAAACAAAAATTAAAAAGGGACCCATTTCACATTATAGTTTTGGAATTTTAATGATATGAAATGGGGGGTTTTTGTAGGGCACAACAGGTGGAAAATCAAGGCGAAACGAATTCTCACCAATTTCCTCAAGTAT
Source organism: Pinus taeda (assembly GCA_000404065.3). NCBI lineage: Eukaryota > Viridiplantae > Streptophyta > Pinopsida > Pinales > Pinaceae > Pinus > Pinus taeda. The sequence goes on from APFE031422834.1 coordinate 61,714, forward strand.
ATTGAAAGGCCTATACCTTATTGGCTTCAGCATCTTACCTTCACCTTGCATTCTGTCTTTGTTGATGTACAACTAGACTTGATCACCGACTTGGAAGCTATGCTCAATTCGATGCTTATCATGCCTTTCCTTGTACTTGGCTTGGCTTGGCTCTTTTCCAGCTATTCCTGCACTGCCTGGTGAATTTCTTAGATCTGTTCAATGAACTTGGTTGCTTTGTCCAGATCACTATGTCCATCAACTGTTATGCCTATACTAAAGACAAAATTCAAGGGAGACCTAGGTGTAAAACCAAAACAAGTCTCAAAAGGAGATCTCCGTGTAGAAGAATGTTTAGCATAGTTGTAATCATGTTGCACATAAAATAAATGTTCATCCCAAAGTTTGGGATGCTTGCTACAATAGCCTTTGAGCAACTCGATCACTGTCCTATTGACCACCTCTGTTTGGCCATCTATTTGTGGATGAAAGGTTGTGCTCTTCTTCAGTCTCATGTCCATCAACTCCCATAGACTTGACCAAAACTTCCCAACAAATCGGGAATCTCGATTAGATACAATAGAAGTGGGTGACCCAAAATGAACCCATACATGTTGAAAGAACAACTTTGTTGTTTTTTCAGTTGTAATCTGCTTGTTACAAGTTATTAAAATACACATTTTGCTGAGCCTGTCCACAATAACATATAAATAGTCATGACCTTTTCTAGACTTTGGCAGTCCCCCAACAAAGTCCAAGGAAACACTTTCCCAAGGATGAGAAGGAACTGAAGTGGAGTGTAAAAGCCTAGTTTTCTATTGCTGGGCTTGCTTCTAGCACACATGGTACACCCTTTAATATATCTAGAAACTGTTTCATGCATTCTTGGCCAATAACAGAATCTTTGTAGTTGTGCAACTATTTTACTTACACCAAAATGGCCTGATATTAGAGAAGTATGTGCTTCTCAGATTATGTTAACTCTTTTAGTTTGAGGAATGAATAACTTTCCCAAGTGATACAAGAGTTGGTCCTTAACATGATAATCCAATTCTTCTACTTGTTTTCCATGACTTAAAGTTGCATATACATCTTTAATATCTACATCTTGAGCATATTGTTCAATGTAGCTTTCATGCAATACTGAATTATGCTTAAGTATAGTAGATACATTTATGATTGGTTTGGATAACATATCTGCAACCTTATTGTGTGTGTGTTTCTTATATTTGATGACAAGTTGAAACTGTTGTAGAAACTCCATCCACCTATAGTGTCTTGATTGCTGCCATTTAGTTTGTGAGTGCAAATATTAAAGTGGTTGATGATCAGTATGTATATCTATTTCTTTTCCCATTAGGTAATGTTTCAACTTTTTCACACTCTGTACTAATGTATACAATTCTTTATCATATGTGGGATAATTAAATAATGCAGAATTAAATGTCTTAGAATGATAACATACGGGTTTACCATGTTGCATCAACAATGCTCCCATGGCATAGTCATTGGCATCTGTTTCAATCTCAAATGGTCTTTGAAGATCTGGCGATGCTAGTACTAGTGCTGTACTAAATTTTTTATTTCAAGGTGTCGAAGGCTTTTTGTTGTTTGCCTCCCCACTGAAACACCTTGTTCAATCCTGTTAAAGCATGTAAGGGAGCTGCAGTCAAGGAAAAGTTAGCAATAAACTTTCTCCAATATTGTGCTACTCCTAGGAAGCTCCTAACTTCTGTAGCCGATTTGGGTTTAGGCTAGTTCACAATGACTTCAACCTTAGAGGGATCTATCTTCTGTTCACCACCCCCTACAATATGACCCAAATAATTCAAAGATGTTTTGCCAAATTCACATTTTGATAACTTCACATAGAGATTTTCTTTTTTCAAAACATCTAGAGTCTACTTTACATGCTTCAAATTTTTTTCCCATGTTTTATTGAAAACAAGAATGTCATCTAAATATACAATTACAAAATCATCAATAAAAGGCTTGAGTACATCATTCTTAACTCTCATGAAAGTGGCAGGAGCATTAGTTAAACCAAAAGGCATAACTAGCCATTCATACAACCCTTGCTTTGTCTTGAGAGCAATATTCCATGCATCTTGTTCTACAAATCTGACCTGATGGTAGCCACTACCCTAGTCCAACTTGGAAAAGCAAACAACTTCTTTCAGCTGATCTAATAGATCATCTATGTGAATAAGTGGATAACGATTCTTAATCATTATTTTATTCAGTTCTTTGTAATCAATGCACATCCTCCACAACCATCTTTCTTTCGCACCAACACAATTGAAGATCTGCATGGTGATGTGCTTGGTCTTATGAACCCCTTGTCAAGTGGCTCCTGTACCTGCTTCTTGGTCTCTGCATTCTCTAAAGTGGATAACTTGTACATTCTAATGTTAGGCAATGGAGCAACTTGTTGCAAATGAATATCTTGTACAATTTCCCTTTTGGGTGGTAGACCTTTAGGTTCTTGAAATAGAATATCATATTCTGAAACAATGTTTTCTAAACCAGCTTTCTATTTAGCATCACAGCCTTCAAATACATTGGTTTTATTAGGGTTCTTTTCCTTCACAACCATTAGTAAAAATTGCTTGCATGAATCTACAATTCTTTTCATCTGCCCTGAGTTTATGAGAGTGTAGTTATTTTTGAGCTGATGAGCTCTTGCAATATATTCTATTCCATCTTTATTTGATACTTATTTTTAGTTCTATAGAAAAAGGCTTTTTTGTCATACACGTAAGGACTTCCTAAAACAATACCACATATATCCATGGGAACTATATCTAACTCAACCTCATCTACAAAAGTTGACCCAAAAGAAAACCTAAGTTTACATTGTCTAGTCACTTGTAGATTTGCTATATCACATACCCAACCTAATGGATATGGATTCTTGTGAGGTGTGGTTAGTAGTCCCAACTTCTCTACAATTGCTTCAGAAATCAATTTTACTTGTGAACCACTATCAAATAAAGTATCAATCTTTTGATGCTTGGAAATTACTCTAATATGAAAAAGCTCATGTCTTTTCCTTTCATTTTCTTCATTATCACTAGATTGTGCCGAATTACTAGTAGATGCTTCATAATTTTTACCTTTTATACCTGTCACTGTGGCTGTTGTTTCATCACCTGAGTGTGACCCCAAATCTTTCTGAATAGTAGCAGCAATCTTCTTCTTCTTGCCATTGAAATTCTTGGGTTTCAGCTCCAGATGCAAAGACCAACAATGTTGATCATCGTGTCCAACTTTCTTGCATTGAGTGCATGAAGGTTTGTCTTCCTGTACAACGTTTTCCTTCCTCTCCTTCCATTTATGCTCCCTCTTTTCCTTGTTCTTTCTTGTAATGGGTTTTGATGATCCCCCAATCTTTGGGTTCACATTCTTGCTTCTAGCCTCTAGATTTGTAGCCTAAACGGATACCTCGTCTACACTAGTAGGGTTAAACATGAGAATGGTGTGCCTCAAATACCTATGTAGACAACCTATATACTTCAACAAAGTTTCAGGTGAGTCTAGAGAAATGCCTAGAATTAAAGCTCTTTTTCTAAATTCCTGGGTATAGCTTTGTACACTTTGCCCCTTTAATTGGTGAAGAGTTTGCCAACTCATCATTGCTTGCTGCATATAAGCTAGTGGATAGAATTACTTTTTAATGGCAGAAACAAATTTATTCCAGGTAGAAAGAATTTTACCATGCTTCTTCAAATTAGCTTGTGTCCTGGCTTCCCACCATACTAGGGTAGTTCCTCCAAGGTGAAGGCTGGCCAGCTGAATCTTTCTCCTTTCTGAATTGATGTTCTGCACCCTACAATATACATCAATCTATCTAATCTAGTTATCTAACTTTTCTACATTTAATTCTCCATCATATATTGGCAAATCAAATTCTACATCTAATTTAATCAAAGGGCTAGAATGAGGTGTTGATATAGGAGGCTCTTTCCCCTTCCCTTTTCCTTTTGAATGGCCATCTAGAAGAGGTTCCTCTATTCCTTTGTCTTGTTTGGAGGTTGAAGTATATTCACCTTGACCTTTCTTAAATTCTCGATGCATCTCTTCGACCATGGCTCTCATGGTTATGAAACTTTCCACGAACTGAGAGTCTGATTCCAAGAAAATTTCTTTTGCCATTTTCCTCCTAGGATAGACTCTTCCTATTTCTAGGTTAGTCTCAACCAGTTCTCCTTCTCCTAATTTGAGCTTTGACCTAGTTAGCATTCACCAATCCAGCACAAGCTTGTCTAACCTTAGCAAACCTAAAGCTCTGATACCACTTGATCTGATGATAATATATTAGACAATTATTAAGGTATTACAGACTCATGTGCATGGATTTGCCTATGTTACTTTGTGAAATGGATCAATAAGATTGCAAAATATATAGACAATGAAGCAGTTAAATAACATAATAGAAAACACACATAAACACAACAAGTTTAATAAGGAGTTCACCCAACATTCCTAGGCTACGTCTCCTGGTCCAACCTTCAGTGGTGACCTCTCTATTATGTCTTCAAAAACAGAGTTTTACAAAGGTATGAGCTCCATTTGAGTCTCAACACACAACATATACAACAACAAGAGTTTTTCTTGAACCCTTCAAGCCTCTCTGAGTACACATACTCTCTCTATCACTCTTTATCTCTATCTTTGCTCTATCTTAGCATGGTCTACTCTATTTTCTATCAATCTTTTGCTTTAAAGCCAATCGGCACTGCTTATTCATTTCCTCTTCTCAGGCTCTCTAGCTTCCTGACCTCTGTCCACTCAGATCCCCCTTTAAGCATTAGCAATCATTGCTAAATGCTTTCATCGATGGTGGCGACCTGTTCAATAACGGAATGGGTCATCGAGCCTCTGAAATTCCCAGAAACTACGTTCTCTGTTCACACAGAGAAATACACTAAAAACTGTGAAAATCCACCAATATGTCATTTATCGAATCTGAAATACCATAGATTCCACCTTCTAACTCCTATCGGGTCGACCTTTATACCACTTATCGCATATCCATTGTTGATGTGAGAGGTCTTGATCCAATGGTTGAGATCCATTTCGGGAAGCTCTTTCGTACAAGGGTTAACCACCCTATAGGGGTGGTTTTCTTTCTCCTTAGCCTGGACACATGGAATTTAGTGTATGGGATTAGGCAGAGCTCGGCCCAATCCACTTACCACCTTTGGGCCACCCAAAATCCTGCTTGTATCATGATTTCCCTTTTATATTGAAAAATACATTAAAATATGAATCGTAGTCATATCGGACTTGAAATGTTATAATATCACATCTATAAGTTCCATCAGGTCCATAATATCACATCGGGCGCATTTCCTTTGTAATCCATTCATTTAGCAGAAATGCGAAATATAAAGGGAATTGTCACTTTCCAGATTTCAAAATATATAGAATATCCTCTATAACTCCATCGGGCCCGGTTGTCACAAGCCATATGTATATTAACCCCGCCCCATTGTAATGTGCCAATGTAATATTGCGATGTGATTAATCACAATCGCATATCGCACATACTCGGGGCCGTTGTAAGCACTCCTTTGTATTTGCTGATAGTGATACTATGATGCAACTTGGGCTATCAAACTAAGTGCTCAATCGATGGTCCTCGTTGACTCTGCTAATTGGTATCGTAAGTTCCCTATGGTGTGTTCCGATATCCTCCACCTACCACTACCGATTTCGATTTTCCGATTGGATCTAGACTGTTGATTGGATAGATCTGATAGCTCCGATACAAAGTTGTTTTAAGCCTTCGATAAGCCTATTTTCACTGCTCTCTCCATGTTTTTGCCTCCCGATAGTGTAATCCGACTTTTTAACATGTTATTCTTTTGCGATAGTTTTTGAATTTTTGAATACTTAGAGGGTTTTCTAGGGTCCATTTGGATCAATATGGGAGGACTACATTAGGTTTCTATCCATCCTTAGGTAACTGAGTCGGCTGCCTTGGACACTATGATACACGGAAAACAACATTTAGGGAGATTGTCTGCATGTATATTATGTCCTTGGTTTACTCAGGCAATATATTGCAGTTCACAGTACCTTGGTAATCCTTTTCCCTAGATTATCCCTCTTTTGTTTTTGTTATGTTATTTTAATTAAAATAAAATTAATTGATTGCGAGTAACATCCTTTGTGCTCACTCCTTAGTTGATCTTAGGTTGAGACAAATGGCAACAACTTCGGATTCCACCGATGAAGGAATTCCTTTTGATGGGGAACCTAGTCCTTTTCTTCCTTTCAGAAATATTTGTGCTCCTTATATGGCTATATTGTCCCTTCTAGGATTTACCATTGGCTTGCCAGTATGGTTGTTTTCAACCTCCTTGGTTCAAAATTTCGTGATTTCTCTGCAATCAAGTACTCCTCCAACTAGAAAAACTCAACCTCCAGTTGATCCTAATGTTGACCCTTTGCCTTCTTCCTCGTTTTTTTCTTCCTCCCCTTCCTCCTCTTCATCTAGTGAAAGTATTGAAACTAGTAACTAGGTGGCTAAGAAGAAGAAGAAGGGGAAAAGGAAGAAGAAGAAAATTTAGTAGGGGAGAAACCAAGAAACCATTTCTTTGAATGGAACTTCTAATGAGAAACCATCTGATAAGCCTCACAAAGTTCGATATCCATGCAAACTTTGTACGGGAGACCATATTTTTCAAAATTGTCCTAATATTCCTTAGATCTTATAAGAATGGTCTTCTCTTCACATCATCCTATGTCATCAATTTCTGGAGATCATGTTGCTTACACACCATCAGCTAGTGGCAGTAAATTTCATAGAAAGAAGGGTAAAGTTAAGCTCCCCTGTAGGTTATGCAAAGGGAATAACCCCATTCACCTTTGTCACTAGTAGGATGAAGCTAAAAAAGTGTTGGATAATTGTCCTACTTATCCACGACAACTTCGATTTGGTTACATAAGACTCTCACTTAATCCTTCATTAGTTGATAAAGTGACTAACCCAAATCAACTGTCGGTTAAATCCACTCTCTCTGAATGTGAATCCCATGAGTCTATACCTGACCAATCATAGTTTGAGGAAACAGTTGACTTGATTTCACCTTCAGTTAATCGTACCTTTCCCATAGAGAATAAGTATGATACCACTTAGGTTCTTTTCATTTCTTCATATTCCAGTGAGCTTGGAAGCAAGCCCCCTGTTCCATCAAGACAGGAGAAAAATCCTCCCATTCTCGTAACTCAAGGCAATAAATCCCCCTTCCTTACGGTACCCCATCCCAGTAGTCAAGTCACATCCTTTGATTGGAGTCGACTGGCAGGATGTCGTCATCCTTGTTATGTGCCTTTCTAGATCATAGTACAGGTTTGTAATATGATTGTACATGGCACTATTATAGATGAAGGTGCATCTGTGAGTATCTTTTCCTCCACTACTTGGAAGTGCTCAGTTCACCACTACTTATGCCTGTCACCCAGAATTTCTTGGCTTTTAACAAAGGAACCAGTCAACCATTAGGGATCCTTCCTCTGTTGACTATTACTTTCGGAGGAAAAATTGTCTATCTCAATGTGATGGTACTCCTAGGCCTTTTAGATTACAATTTACTTCTTGGGCGCGACTATGTTTATGACATGGGATCTATTGTTTGAACACTCTTTCGAGTGATGTGTTTTCCACATGAAGGAAGAGTTGTCACCATTGAATAGCTTTCATTTTCTAGTCCAAATATGGCTTCTTGTCAAACATCTTCCCTAAATGGCCCTTTTGTCCCAATGGTATCTTCCCTGCCATGGGTCAATTATGTGGCAACCCTTTCCATGCCTACATCAACTGAAAATCAATTCCATGATGTTGCACATTATGTACTGGGGGCATTGGAACTAGATCTCTGAAATGAATTCCTTGCTACGTATCCCTTCTAGAGCATTGTTCTCCCATCTGATGAGAACCTCTTAGAAGTCATGACCTCTTATGGGTCGTGAACAAGGAATATGAGGACAGTTCTTGGTCTTGTGCCAACCTCATTAAAAAAATGAGAAAAAGGAATATGAGAATAGTTCCTTGTCTTGTGTCAAGCTTGTTAAAAAATGAAACACGGAATATGAGCATAATTCCTTGTCTTTTGTCAAGCTCATGAAAAAATGAAACAAGGAATATGAGCATAGTTCCTTGTCTTGTTTCAAGCTTGTTAAAAAATGAAACAAGGAATATGAGCATAGTTCCTTGCCTTTTTCAAGCTCATTAAAAAATGAAACAATGAATATGATCATAGTTCCTTTTCTTGTGTCAAGCGCGTTAGAAAATGAAACAAGGAATATGAGCATGGTTCCTTGTCTTGTGTCAAGCTCATTAAAAAATGAAACAAAGAATATGAGCATAATTTTTTTCTTGAGTCAAGCTCGTTAAAAAATGAAACAAGTAATATGAGGATAGTTCTTTTACTATGTCAACCTCATTAAAAAATGAAACATGTCCCAAAGCATAGTTCCTTGTCTTGTGCCAAGCTCGTTAAAAAATGAAACAAGAAATCTGAGCAGAGTTCCTTGTCTTGTGTCAAGCTCATCAAAAATTGAAACAAGGTCCCATGGAGCAAAGTTCCAAGTCGAGTCTTTCACTTAATCTCATAAATGAACCTTCATTCCATCCACTTGATAGCCATGATTAGTCTACTTAGGTGAATGCAATGAAGCTTGTGGGGCATGCACCTAGAATCGAGTCATCATGCTGGGGGCATGTAAACAAATCTCAAGCATAGTTTTTCATTTTAAGCATGTGTAAACATGAAACTGAATCCAAGCATGGCTTTTCGTTTTAAGCTTGTGTAAACATGAAACTGAATCGAATCATAGCTTTTCGTTTCAAGCTTGTGTAAACATGAAACTGAATTTAAGCATAAGTTTTCATTTCAAGCGTGTATAAACATGAAACTGAATCCAAGCATAATTCTATATGGTTCAAGATTGTGTAAAAATGAATCCATCTCCATTTTAACCCTCTTCATTGCCATTTTATTAGTCTCTTCTGTCAAATAAGCCTTGGTTTTTCTCCTTCCATCGTCACTATTTTCTTAGAGGATCATATGCTTTCACTTGGTTGTTTTACCCTTTTTGAGGATCAGTTGCACTGAGTGCTCTTATTAGCCAACCTCTTCACATAAATCAACATGTTTTGAGAAGTTCCAAAATCGCCAGAACTAGTTTCCATCCTTGACACTACTCATTCCTCAAAGTGGTGTCCTCCTTAAGCTCTTTTCAGACTCTCGAAATATGAAAATATTATCGAGCATTTGTCCTTTTCATTTTGTTAAAGGATTGGAAACGAGGTCTAATTAGTATAAGTTTAACCCTTTTCTGGACTGAGATAGATTATTTGCAAAAAAGGAATACATTGATTGAACATGGTCAATATGTTCTCTCTCATATTATTCTACGCTTTTTCAGACTTGAGAGACGAATCTACAAAAAATAACTTGTGGAGTTTCCTTTTTGTCCCTTTTCAAACTCTCTAAACATGAAAAGGACCAAGTTATCATTGTCGTTAAACTCGTTAAAACTTCAAATAGCAACAAACTTGTCCATCATGACAAGACAGAGTTTCACCTTCGCTAGACTCATTAAAACATCACATAGCAATGGATTAACCTGAAGGGTGGAATTATACAACAAGCATATGTTATCCTCCTCAAGCTTGATAAAAAATAAAGAGTTACTAGTTAGCAATGATTAGGGAAAATTGAAAAAGGGGTAAATCACTTCATGGTAGCAGGTCGCTCTTGAACATGACACTTTCACTTCATCACTGTGACTATTTGGGTTGTCTTATCTACTTGATGGCTATCATACCTATGGCCTATCACACCAGCCATCACTTTTGTTTTGGGTCAATGCTACAAATTCATTCAGAATATTTGGGTTGGGTTATCAGCTTGATGGTTATCATACCTATGGTCTATCACACCATCCATTACTTTGGTTTTGGGTCAATGCTACCAATTCATTCAGTGTCACTAATATGTTCAAGAGAAGTCACTCAGTAAAATTCATCCTTTGCAATACTCATAAAGCTTCATTTTCATGATCACCATCCCTGAAATTGGTGTCGTCAATCACATTCCATCTCCAAAAATCAATGCACTCGTTTCGTATTGTTGATGTGGGATAAATAAAGGCTCTCCTGTGACGAGTCACTTGTTGTCCACGTCAACACATTATCGAAGAAGTTGACTTAGAAACATTGTTTCAGTACCTTGGAGCTTGCATACATCAATGGCAAGTTTATTATTTACGTTGATAGGTTGACATCACTGAGCTTTGACCGAAAGACTTTGTATGGTGTTTGACATCAAAACATCCATTCATGCCATGTAGAATGTATTGTAGTATCCTTAGGATCATTATCATTATCGGTGATTTATCTCGCATTTGTTAGCAATTTACATCATTGACTGGTAATCGGATGGTGTCTTCCCATGTTTGACTTGAGATCACATATTCACATGGTTAGACTCGTACTTGACTAGACGATTGAACAAGATAGAAGACCTTGGATCTAGTTTCATCCATCCGGGCTACGATTTCAGGAAAGTACCAAATCATCTATTCTATGGCTTTACACTGATGGTCATCCAATAATGGGTCTCTATTTGTAGATGACTATCTATGTACATGTAATGAAAAGTTTATATTCTCAGCATGGGTATGCCTTCCCTCAGCAATTCATGAAAAATTCAAAATATCATGATATTATGTATTGTAATTGATGAAGGTTACCATCCGCTTTAGAACCTCCTCATCATATCGTAAAGCATATCACTCGACATTATCATTTTTGACTTCATGCTTTAGGGGGCAACTGTTACAAGTCTATTTGGGCACATCACTCCCATCATTCAGATCAGTAATTTTAGGGCTCATCAAACCCTAATTTAGCTGCTACATGCCCTAGTAAAGTCTTCACATTGAATTCCATCATTCCTGAGAGTTTCCTGGCCCGAAGACATCCTGAAATGGCTCCTTGAGGGACCAGTGCAACCTTGGTTAGGGGTAACTACGTTCTAGAGCACTTAGGCCCATTCAAGCCTACTCTGGAGAGCACTTCGGCCCACTTTGAGCTGCGTTGGGCGAGATTGAGAGAAATCTTCATAGGGTTCTAGGAATATTCTTTCATTCTAGACAATTCTAAAAGATTCTCACCTCTTATCATCTCCTTTGAGCTCAAAATTGGATAAGGAATGAATCAAATAACATAATATCCTCTCATCGCTTCCTCCATGGAAACTAACTCCCAAATTGGAAAGCCATTCAATGCCCAATTTATGAAAACACCACCTCCAATTCCTTATAAATTGAGCACTCATCATTGTGATCAGGTGCTGGAATTTGAGAATTTGTAAGGAGATCCTGTTGGTGTGAGGTTTGAGATTGTAAGCAAGTATTGTTATGCTCCTGGAGTGTTGTGCTTTTGGTGTGATGAAGGATGGAAATCAAGCTGGATGAGTGACATGGGATTGACTTCTTGGTTGTAACTCTTCTTTCTACTTAACAAATTTGTTTACATCTTTTCCCATATTCTTTTCTTTATGTATAGGCCCTACTAATTTATTATGTACAACGCAAAGGAGAAGTCGATGAATATTATAACCTAATTAGGTATTTTCATCACCGGAGGGCCTGTAGTGACCCGAATATGCAATAAGAGATCATCTCAGAAGAATATGACGTTTAAGGAAACTGTGGAGCAGTTACCCTCCTCTTGTCACCTCTTTTGAAGAACATCTTAAAGTTCCTTGAGCATATATAAAGAAATGACATAATTTAATAAACTTTCCTTTTAGAAATTTTTCTATCTTGTGATTTACTCTATATGTTTTTTGTATTTGCTTGTATGTATTTGTTATGTATTATTTAAATCAATAGTTGATAGTAGATTTTGGTCTTCAAAGCTAAGTAAAGTTCACTTTGAAGGAGAATGTGTTGCTTACTAGTGTGGAGAAGTTTGATGTTTTAGGAGGAGGTTCCTTACTGAAAAAAACTAATCCAACAATAAGGTAAGACATAAGAAACCATGAAGAGGATATGCTAGCGGAAGAGTTGGTGGTTTTGGGCATGGATTCACAACAAAGCCTTAGAGGACAATAATCCCTCTGAGAGATCTTGAACAACCAACCACTAATCATCTTAGATTAAGTTGGATGAACTAGTGTACCAACACAATACCACTGCAATATGTTGCAACATAATTTGTAGGCCCTACATCAAGTGCTAGGGAAAGTATCATGAATGGGGCACATTTATTTTGTGTTGGTTTTGGGACTAAGACACAAGTTTATAAATCTAGGGAGAAAATCTGAATAGTGAAAGGCTCAACATTACATTGCATGCCAAATAGTGAAATCCGTGGGAGAAATCCTTATATACATTCACTTGGCCAAAAGAATCCTCTTTGTGTAATTTAGAAATTAAGGATGGGAAAACTATGACAAAAATGGTCAACTCTCATGGGAGGCTAGCTCAACCTGATACTGTTTCCTGATAGGCCACTTCTCCTGACATTAGAAAGAAAGCACATATATTTAAGGTATTAAAATCTATTGAGTTGGAACAACTTCCTCATAAATAGGATTTGCATCCTAAATAAATATGACAAACTGACTGACATGCCATAATCTCAACAAACATAATAATAACACTCTAGAATAATCTAAATTTATTCATTAATCCAAAATTCCTCGCTTAATGAAGAAATGGATCAAAGCATAAAATATAAAACATTACCATTGGTTTGAGTCTCAGTCACACTTACAATTTTCCCTTAATGATTATATTTAAGTTTTCTTGCTATTAAATAATGATGTTTCGTCCTTAATTTTTTCAATTACATGATGTTACTATACAATATTTCATCAGGTTCTTGAGGCTAGAATTCTTCTTCAATAGTTTCAGATCCTTCAATACATGCATAAGTGGACTGTTGTGATTTATCATCATATATAACGTGTTCGATGGATTGTTTCCACAATAACATATAGTAATGTCTAATTTCTTCAAGACTCCATTATAACAACCCTTGTGAAAATTCTATGTAACAAAAAGTTAAAAATAATAACCATGGTTGATGGGACACTTATTCCAAGCTAAATGTTGGGCACGACATCCTAGCGTGGGTGTTCATTTGGTTCTTTAAGGCTAAGGAAATTGGCAAAGGAAATGGCTAAGGCTTTGGAAAGGCAAATTGGAATTTTGACACATTTATTTATGAAAATAATGGAAATTAGGAGCAAAGGAATGTAAAAGTTCACAGGTTGCACGTGAGGATAAAATTGAAGGAAAATAATGGAAAATGAAGATAATAGAAGACTCATTGATAAAAAGTCTTGTGAGGATAAATGAGAAGAATTGATCAGTTAAGTTTTGGAGCTATCTTCTATTCTCTCTCTAACTCTTGGACACTTAGAGTTTTCTTGGAGCACTTTTTCGTTGGAGCAAGAGGAAGTAAAGATCAAGTAGGGAAGGTCAAGATCAAGTAGCTAGAACATGCTTCATTGCAGGTATCAACTCGCATGTGTATTCTTCTTGCTAGAATTGGCATGCATGGGATTGCATGTCGTTATTTTCTATCATGGCATGGGTTTTTCCAGGTGTGACAGTGTTCTTTAGCCTAGCCTTACCATTTCCTGATAGTGTTGATGAGATGGTTTCACATATTCTGTTAATGTGGGATGGTTAGATGGATTCGATGCTAAGTGGAGTGGATCTCTAAAATGACAAACACATGGCTTAGTGATCCTTGAACCAAATTGTGGATCACGATAAAGCCACTAGCCTAGTAACCCATGAACCAGACAGTGGGTTGCAGTAAAGCTAGGATTGTGTGCCTCAGTGGACCTAGGAATCCTTTCTGGTGAATGGCGGGATTTACAGTAACACCAAGAGGTGGATCTCTCTCCATTGGGTCTAGTAGTCCTAGGATGGGATGTATGTTAAAGAATAAAGAGTGTGTCTCGATGCAGTGCCTAGTGATCCATGGATCAGATTGTGCATGATGGTAAAACATGAGAGACTAGGAGGCAATCAAATTCCTCACAGTGTAGGTGGATAACTTCAGTGCAATCCATGCTTATTTGTTGATTATGGTGTGTTCTATGAGTCCCACATTCATGTTTGGAATATGGCATGACGATGAATGGCTGAAGATAAATTTGGCTCAGCCATTCTATGGTCAAGTGGAACGTGTTAGTCCTATCTCTAGTTGGTTTATTACATTCCCTTGATTTTCATGTAAAAATGTGTTGATATATATATGGATTTTATGACTGATATGTGATAAGCCTACGTATTGCAATAAGAATGTTGCAACTCCCATAGCTACCATATTTACTTATCAACCCGAGATTCATACAAATGTGGAGGTGACAGTGCTATATACACAAGTAAAAGTGAAGGTACTCTTTATTGTCACTACTCATCTGTCAAGAGACCCCAGGGGTTCCAAGCCAGACTTCTATAGGGTTAGAAGAAGCTTAATTGTCTGATGGAAGAAGAGAAAATCTATTCTAAGATAGAGCTACTCTACTATATTAATGAAGAAAACAACATGTAAATCTAAACCATACCATAACCTAATTAACCAATTAAAAAGCTATGCTAAGAAAAATTGCTAAATCAATCACTAACCTAATGTTGATATCTAAGTTGCAGAGTTAAAGAGCATCAAACTATACTAAGGTGTAAGCAAAGAAACTTAAGCTAAATCAGTTTTCAACCAGAAGAACAATCGGAGGTTGAAATTAGTGAAAGGAGGATGTAAGGAAGAAATAGTGCATAAGAACTGTTGGATCAACCAACAAACACAGGATGAACGACTGAGGTCTTATTGCAGAAGCTAAGTGGATAGATGGATGAACCAGATGAATGAACACGATGAATGACGAAGATCTTATTGCGGAAATTAAGTTAGAGGTGGATGGACATGACTAATTAGAGGATGGATGGTGGAGTTCGTATCGCAGGAAATTGAAACGTGCGGAAATGATGGAGCGAGTTTCAAAGGCGGTAAGTAGTTTATCACGCACCCTCAAGGCTGTAAGATTTGTTTTGAACTTTCACGCGATTAGCCTAACTGCGCGACACGTAGCAGGAGAAAACCACTTTTCTTGTGTGCTCTTGGGCGAATAACAGTTGTGCAAGAATCCGCGTGAGATTTCACGAGTGTCAGATCATGCTATACAGATCAATGGTGGAGATCAGCAAAGCTAGTTGGTGATGGGGTGATGCAATAGCCATCAAATCAAGTGAGGTAGATCAACGATGGGGACTTAAACTGCATAAAGTAAGTGGAAGACTTCACGTGTGGCAGTAGTTGGATAAAGAAATGAATCGGATGGTGATTGGGAAGGTTTGTTGTGGATTGAACGGTAATGAAATGATGCATGAAGAATGTGTTGAAGGGGGATTCAAATGGAAAACAACAGAAAAACCAGTGAGGGTGGACAAGTAACTGCATCAAACTACAAACTCCATAGCTCATGGGAGAACCAAAAACCTGTGTTTTTGGGGTTGCTGAAGGGTATATTCCTCAAGTCATGGTCCCAAAGGGAGGAAATGAGGCTGAGACACCTTTGCACAACCTTATGGTGATATTTTTCCTCTAGCTACCCTATGAACTGAAAGGAGGCACAAATGGAAGTAAAATTAAGCACAATCATTCTACTCTATGCTATTGTAATGAAAATGCATTTATTTAACCAAATGAACAGAACCGGAAAGCTACTTAAGAAAATGAACAATGAAAACCAAGAATCTATGCTAGCATACATGTATAGTAAAGAGTAGCTTTGGCTGCTTGGGTTGGACCCTAACCCAATAGCTTCAACCCTCTGAGTTAACTCAATGCTGGCTCAAAATAGAATTCATCTTTATTATAAAAACCATGTATTACATCAAAAATCGTCACAAGTCTTATACCTCAAAAATAAAGTAGAGTTTTACAATAGAAGTTCGAATACTACTAAGGTCGTAATCCTCTCTACTTATACATATAAAGTCTCCAACGATAAGGAGGCTTGGCTCCCAACTCAAGCTAAACTGGTTTCTGTCCCTTTCACTTGCTCGGCTGGCTTTTATTCCTCAAAGTGATGGTTGTTTGCACTCCGGGTTGACGGAGGAATATTCAAATGGAGGGGTAGTAAATGAGGAATATTTACCTCCTATAATTACTCTCCGTTGTCCCATTCGAGTTTTTACCAAGGTATTTTCCACAGTTCCTTGCTTTTATCCTTTATTCTTGCATTTATCCTTTGTTTTATTCTTTATTCCTGCATTACATGCACATTAGACCACAAATCAAAATATCCAACTCTAACTCATCTAATAAACAAAATATAATCAAAAGTATGCAATAATTTGTGAGAATAGTTGGTTTGACTAAGATAGGAGGTGAATTAAGGCCAATTAAGGCCCATATAATTACCCAATGATGAGGCTCATCATCACCCCCCTGCTAAAAGTGTTACTCATCCTCTGAGCAACTTAGTCAATGTCCATGTCCTTTGTGGCTCTGGTAGCCTTTCTGACATCCCATGCTTCTGCTGTGGTCTCTTCTTCTTGTTCATAGAAGCCTGCATTCCTTTCTACTTCTGCCCACTACCTCTTTTCCTCTTCTTCTTTTCTCCCTTCGAGCATCCCTAGGAGTAGTGGTGGACTGAGTTTTAGGCCTATCCAATTGACCTTCAACCTTTTCATTGATTTCTTATACATAGGTGTCATGTTGAGTGCCTCTCTAAACCTTTGAGGGGAGCGATATTTGCTGATATTCAAGTTGTGTGGAAGTGTGTTCCATCTCGTTTAGCAAGAATGTATATTATCATCTCTTAGCAGCCTAAACATATCCTCAAAATGGGAAATTGCTTGCTCTTGGGCAGTAAGATATCTAGGTGCTAGCAGAGGATCATCTGCAATTATATTATGGGTTCTGATTAGGGTCATGGGATTTGATTGTTGAGCTCTGATGAAAAAATGTTCATTTTTCTCTCTGGCCAATATTTTTTTCATCTCTGCATCCCTTGACTTCTCATGGTTCATCGATGATGCCGAAGCCATTGATTGTAGATCTCCTAGCTCTTCATTAGGATCCAAAATATTCATGTATGTGAGGCCCTTGTTGTACAAGTAAAACTCAGCCATTTTGGCCCTATCCTCTACTGCAATTTTATCACAAAGATCAATAAACTACCTACAGTCCTAAAATGGCATGGTGCCCCTTTGTGCTAGCGTTTTAATATGAAATTGCAGCCATTGATTTCTGAGGTAAAGAGCATAGGATTTAGCTGACATCCTATGCTGGATGGCCTCTTTCTGTTCTTTCTCCTCTATTTCAATGCCTTCTCCATCTCTGTTTTTCTTATCTTGTTCCTCTTGTTGTTCTTTCTCCTCTGTTTCAATGCCTTCTTGCTTTTTGTTTGAGCATCGTCCTCCTTCTCTTCTACTAGATCATGTTCCTCCATGCATTCTTCACCTTCTGAGAATAATTTCCTTTTTTGCCACCTGACTGTTTGCTTTGTCTTATTTTCTCCATGCAATTCCTAGGGGAAGTGTGGTGACCCTAGTGATGAACTTTTGGGTGAGATTTTTACTGAGCCCTTAACTATAACAGTGGCATGGATTCTGGTGTGTGGATTGAGGGAATGAGCAAATTCTTCAGAAAACATAGTTTCCTATGTATGTAATCCACTAGCTTTTTAGAGGACTTCTAGTTCATTTGCTTGTAAATGGGGATGGATTTTTAGATCCTACCACTTTATAATGGTGGCAGTGGACAATTCTCTTGATATTCGCTCTTGAACCCCTCTCTACCTATCCTGTAGACTACCTCTATGTATCCTGCAGATTTCTCCTATAGACTATTCTTGTAGGAATTCTCTTGCAGAACGATGGATCCTTGCTTCTAGTGGGTGGCCAGAGTTATGAGAGATACTTGAGTGAGGGAGTTTCAAGGAGGTGGAATGCGTGAATGCATGCAAGTGATGTTTTGTTTCCCTTTACACCACCTCATCATTACCACTCCTTGTAATCAGCTCCCATAGTTCTTAAACCCATATTTAACCACTTCTTGTCCTACTCCTCCTCTGTTCTTTGAGTTGACTACAACCATGTTTGAGAGGACACCCTGCTTTGTATGTGATGACTGAATGAAGGTGGACAAGTTAACTAGCCACCTTTTCACTTACAAACCAGCTACCTGTTAATCTTTACAACTTTTTATCAAATGTTGCATATGAGTGAGTGAGTGGGATCCTTACCTGTTGCCTTGATGCCATGCTGTAGTTGTCAAATATCAGAGGTGTTGTGTTGTCTATTTTCTACATGGTCATTATTCTTCCTCCTCAACTGTCTGCTGATGGTTTCTTGGCTTTTGGAGGTGTCTGTGACTAGAGATCTGATGTTGTTGCTGTTATGGACCTCCTGTATTACCACTTGGCAATGTTTGGTGTCTCCCTTAGAATTTCTCAATCATGTTGCTGGATGGTGTTATGAGGATGTTGTAATGAATGGACAGAGGGAGTAGAAGTGTGTGTGGATGCAGGGATGATGGTAATGGATGAGGTGAGGGGTGATCATGTCTATAATGAATTTTGCGGACCTAACGAATCTACCATTTAGGGGATCCTGTAGAAAACACAATCTTCACCTAAATTGAAGCAATGAAGTGAAAAACCATGGAATTGATGGAGGGATGCATGGTAAGGAGTGGAGGAGATGAATATATGTGAGCTACAGTTCCCTCTGGATCTTCTCTTTGCTTCTTGATTGCCTTTCTCACCCACCTGCAAATAACAAGTATGTCTTTTTTCTTTCTTTATTTAATTATTATATATATATTTTTTAAAACACCTATGCTACCTCAAAGAGGTTTTCACCCTAGATATCTCCCCTGGGTGCCTCAAGGAAGGTTTTCACCCAAGGATCTTCTTACTCTTTTTCATTTTTTTCTCATTCTTGGGCCGCCTCATGAGATTTTCAACCCAAAGATGGGACTTAGGCACCTCACGGAGGTCTTCACCCGAATCCTTATTCTTTTTTTGTTTTCTTTTTTTTCAGTACCCTAATGACAGAGGAGCTGGAACTTGCTCCACCATCATCACTGTCTTATTGATATTATCAATGAAATCTTGTTTTGATAAAGGCCTCTTTTACATTTGGAAACAGTGTACATTATCAAGCAATGGAATGGCTTCTTCATCTATAGTTCTTGTTACGCAGTAATTTGTCACCCTCGGCCACAGTCCTTGTCGCGCCCCCACTGTCACACATTGGAGGACACATTTACGGACCGGTGACCAGTGACATAACTTGAAAACACTTGCATTGAGGCCTCCTGAGTATGAAGTACAATAACCCTGAAGACACCTTCTGAAGATTAGCCTTGGAAAATGCCTTTTTCCCAGTAGCGCGGGAACACAGTATATTACCCCGCGCCAATGGCCCAGTCCTGACAAAGAGGGCGCGTCCATAAGCGCTCTATCCCAGAGCATGACCCGCACCACACAATTTGGGCATGATTTTGGCTAGCGCATGCTAAGAATGCTTTTTCCCTTGCGACTCACTCAGTTCCCTGAAGGAAAAAGCCCACAAAAGCATCTGGGTTTCGGCTTTTCTATCCAAGGCAATGGCTATTATGAGACATTACCAAAATTTAGAACGTGTCTACATACGATGAATATCTCTTCTCCCTTCTCCTATAAAAGCCCGTTCCCCCATAATGAAGGGGCTAGTGCTAGTTCAGAGTTTCTGGAGATTAAAGCGAAGGAGCAAACAAGCTAGTGTGAGAGAGATAATCTTTTGAGCTGAAAGTTGAAAGTAAGGTTGTGCTGCTGGATTGATGAGAGAGGAAGTGTTTTTACGAGACGTGTCGGACTGACTGCCCACCCAGCAAGAAGAGTTTTACAGTGTCAAGCCTTAAGTGGTTGTAATCTCTTCTCTCATTACTTTAATGCAAAGCGACTGTCATTATGGTTTCATTTATGTGTTACATCGGTGATGTGTGAATTGTATCTTGCTTGACTGATACACAGCTGTATGTTTTTTGGATTTTATGCTTGTTGTGGTTTATTCTTCACTTGTGCAGGTATCTATAAGCGAATAGCGACCGGCCGGAGATAGAGGATAGGAGCGACACTTTCCCCCACAACAAACAAGCGTTGTATCCCAGGTTGGTCTCCTAGATCGACTTTTAAATTATATAGCTAGAAACTTGCATGCAGCGTGATTGATTGTTGCTAGACCCCTGTGGGGCTAGTGGGATCCACCTCTGTCCGCAGAGGGGATTTACCTCCGCAACAGTTCTGATTTGCACTGAACCATTATCATGGCATCTTTCCACCACATAAGGTTTGAGCCATCTTGTCCTTAGCTTGCCCTTAAAGTCATTATACCTAGAATCATATAACAATGCCATGTCTCCCCCTTGAAATTGCTTCTCCTTAATATGTTTTTCATGCCAAATCTTCCTCTGAAGCTGAACTATCTTTGTATGTAGCTGGGCCTGCATTTTGAATTCATCCAAGCCATTCAAATGGAACAATATTTCCTTCTATGCATGACCGAGATCCAAATCTAGTTGGGCTGCCATCCTCAATGTGTTATATTCAAACTCAATGGACAAAAAAGCCTTTTTCCCATAGACCAGCTTATAGGTTGTAAATCCAATGGTGATCTTCCTGCTGCTGCTCACTACCTTGATTAATGTTGGCTTTTTGGGGCCTGACCTAAGTTGAGAGTTAATTAGCCAACCAAATGCCTGTACTACTAGCCCTTTCGGCAATAATCCATAGAGCGTGGACTGAGGTCTCACCCAAATTAGTACGGGAGGGTGTTCAAACCAGGTTTCTGCACCCTTGAGATGTTTGAGAGTTTTGAGTGGGTCCAATCATTAATCCCTTCACATAGGTTACCTCATGCACTTCCCTATCCCTTGTGCCCTAATATACTTGCCTTCGCACAACCTTAACCAGGGGTTGCACTGCTGGAGCAGTGCTCTGCACTACTTATTTGTCTTCCTACACCAGTTAGTTATCTTTGCCTAATTGGATGCCTTATGTTATATTTATTTATACAACACATTCATATAAGTTCGTGCAACAAATAAATAGTACACTTGCAATTCATACCCAATAATAGATAAAACAAGAAAAGATACATATAAATATGGTAAAACTTCTCTTTATTGATGTTTCCAATAGTTACAAACTCGACCTGCCCTATGCACTCAACTGCAGGGGTTTGTGCACTCAGTTGTGGACTACTAGGCCTCTATGCACTCAGCTACAGAGCCTTCTCCTACTCTACGACCTAAGAGACACTTTACACTTTGAATCAATCTCTTAGACTCATCATCCTTCTAATCTATTTTCTCATTCACTATCTTCTACACTTAGAGCCTCGCTCTATTTATACAATCCCAAGGTTTGCGGACCATGGGTGGATCTTTCAAGCTAAAATTACATTACAAAACAAGGGCATACAACCCTGTGAATCTATTATGACTTTGCACTCTACACCCACAAATCGTGGAGTCTTTACAACGGACTTGGTCAAAACTTGGGATTTAAGCCCCAAAACATGCCTTGGGGGGATTCCATGCCCAACAAGTCCCCAACATAAACATTGTGACTCACCATCAAGTCACTCTGTCAGTGCGAAGATCCTCGGGCGGAGTCCCTCCAACTCTGTTCAAACTGCGACAAGGTAAACAACACACTAAGCGGTTGCCTACTAGATTTCTTGTATGCGTCGTTCCGAGATTGTGATGTCGAAACTGCTTCCCTGCATCTATTCCTGTATCCCTTGTGTTTGTGCAAGTTTGCATTCAATTTTTGCTGTGATGGTGAAAGCCTCATTGATCCAAGTCTGAATGCACGCCTTCGGGATTTCTTATTTGTGGTGTGTTTTGTTCACCTGCCCTTTCAGTGCTTTAGCCTGTTGAATGCATGCAAGCCTCTAGGTGATGGCCACCATCTGTATGGTCCCTTTGATGATGTTGTACTACTAGTGGATCTCACGTGCCTCTATTAAAAGCATTGGATTTTGGGGTCCTCCTATAGAGTCCTGAGGACCTCAAATGACTCCTCCAACATTTTGGTGCAATCCCTTACTGCACTACTAATCGCATCTAGCCCTCATGTAATAGTGCTAGCGTGTTGTTCTCTTACTTCTAGAGGGGTGGATGGATGCACCTTCAACCACAACTCTGTTATCTGAAGGTTTAGCTCCAGCTGAACCTTGGTCATTTCTTCCCATGCCTTATGCACCCCTATTGTTAGTTTATGGATGTGTGCCTCTGCTGGTGCATCTACTGGGATGGCCAACTCAGGCACCATCTGATAAGCTTCTTCCAGTACCTGTACCAGCTATCAATTCTGCAACACCACTTCATCGCGCTGCAAGCTCAACTGCTCCATGTTGATATTTTTCTCACTTAGTACTTATAGTGCGCGGCTCTCCCTAGCCCGCAGTTCTACAGTAATCCCATCATGGAGAACGTATAACGTCTCCCGCTAGAGTTCAACCATGTTGATCCTGATACCCTTTAGTGCGCTAATTGTAGGCCTGTCGACTTGATTTGTTGTCACCAATGCCCCTTCTGACAACACTATTGTATTTGTCATCCAAGCGCACAACATTTGCTCTGGTGTAGTTGTCCCTACTGCAAGGCTGGTCAAAACGGGACCAACCTGAGGAGTGTGCACCTATAACTCCTACAGCTGCACTCTGAGGGCCCCCAACACAATTTGCTTCTCTTGCGTGAAATTCTAGAGGGCCTTGGAGGTGACATCGTACACCGTCTCACTGATGTCATGCATATCACCCTTAGTAAGGGTGATCAGGTCAATAGACAACTTTGATGCCTTGAATTTCTTGTGCGGCACCGTCTGCTCGCTCGAGTGTTGGCACTTCAATTGGATTGATGCTATTTGTGGGTCCACACCTCCCTCCTCTTCCTCTACTTCCTGCCCATGCGAAGGTAACTTTTGGCCCTCGCACACCTTCTCGACTATATCCTGCGCTATTGTTACTACTGCAGCCTTTTCCTGTTCTGTTGCTGTCTATGCAACGTCCTATGGCTCCTGTGCTTTTGTTGCCTCCTACCTTCTCTTCTCTTCCAACTGCGCCATGTGCATTTTTGCCTCCTCTTGCTTCTTTTTTGCCGCTGACTTCTTCATTTCTACGATGTCTGGGGCATGCCACTCCGGCAGCCATGTCTCCAGTACATCAAAGATTACATCGTCCGTGGCTATAAGGGATAGCTCTCTCCATTTCTTGGTGAGGTCCTTGTGGGCTGTAATATAGATGTTGTGGAGATCTGCTTTAAACTCTGTAAAACATTATAGGCTATTGTAGATATTGGGTGACAACCACAGCTTGCGTTTAATCCCCATTCCAATGTTCATTTCCATGAACACCAAGAATATCTTACTATCACAGATCTGATTCACGTCCTTCGCGGCCCAAAGCGAAGCATACTTCACAGCCTCCAGTAGATCCCTGTCATTGTGGGGAACTAACTGCCCTCTGGCAATTCCCCCGCCATGAGCTTTGTCTTGTTCTTGGGCCTCACAGTAATTTTCCAGGAACTCCTTGCAGAGGAACTCGGACCAGTTAAATTGGACCCCCTCTGCACATTGCTCAGCAAGATTGACCACTAGTGTGGGTACCTAGTTCGTGCGACACTTGTGCATAAATTTACTTGCCAATATTTGGGTCGCCACTTTTACTGCTCTATTGTTGATGTTGGATATGGTGTAGCCCCTTTTGTTCTTCTCCAATTTATATTTCTTCTTCATGGCCTCCGCGATGCCTGAGTCACTGCTCTTCCCCTCCAAGATATATGTGGATTCCTCTCCTTTGCATGGAAGATGGGTAATGCAATCAATTAAGAGGTCCATGATAGGGATGGCGCCTCCAGCCACAAACACCCACCATGCAGCAGGTAGAGAAACTACCTGATGACAGAAATTATTATTGGGACGTGGTGGAAATGAGGCACCCAAAGAAGTTTTAGTAACCCTACCTTTTCCACTCCACATAACCACTTTCATGACTCTAATTCGGGAACCCCCACCATGGTGTTCTACTTGGGCTTCATGAGCTGTATAGTATCTAGGTGAGGGAACTTCTCGTGGTCAGTGAGATCCCAATCTTCAAATTTCATGCTAGGCATCCGTCCCAGGTGCGTACCCTCAAAAATGATGTCGTCTAGGAGGAGTGGGGTTTGGAGAGAGCTCTTTCTCTCGTCAAGATCCTTGGGCACTTTAGCCTTCCCCTTGCGTGGGGGGATATAGGCGGGTAGCTTTGTTGGAGGGTACGTAGGCTTAGTTTCTTCCTCCATGCCTTCATCCTCCTCGTCAGTTTCTACGTTAATGGCTTTCCCCTTCTCCTCTATCATTAGCCAGGTGCGCAACGAGTTTCACGGGGACACACATATGGAAACCATCGATTATTTGTCTTTCTTTGGCCTTGGCATGCACAGTGATTTAGGGATTTTTGCCACAATCCCAGTGGCTTTAGGGGCATCCCCCATAGCAAGGGCCTATGTGGCACCTTTGGTGGTCATCTCTGTAATTTCCATAGCTTCCTCAGATGTTTTCATCGTGTCCAACCATAAATCTATCACTTGTGTAATCACAAGCTCAATCAATGCTCTGCACAGGTCAAACAGGGCTCTTCTTAGGCAACACGGGGTATACAACAGCTCAATTCGCAAATGACCAAGTGTTGTTTGATAGGCAAACCTTTGTAATTTATAGCTCCTTTTGAATTTGAATTAAGCCATTTCCCCCAAATCCGGTTCATTAATGCTGCCTTGGCGACACATTTTCCCAAATCTTGCTCATCAATCGTGTCTTAAATGCTTGTCACCTGCTCCATTTGGTGTCAAGTTAAGCATCACATCATGAATAGTAACTCCAACAATCACTTTTTGGCCAACCCATGCAATAGCACAACCCCCCTTGTGCAGTCGCAGACCTTGTGACTCTGTGCTTTTGCGCACAGCTCCAACATCGCATAGCTCCTGGACAGAGTAGTTTAGAGTCCCACACCCCCTTTCAACTACCAAGAGTGCTAAGATTATACTTCCCACAGTTAGTTATGTGGTCGTGCCATCTGTATAGGGTTTCATCCAGTCATCCATCACTTTTCTTGGAAAATACCCACCTTTTATTGTTATTGGTGGCATCAAGCACTTTATCATTTGCAATTCGAGCTAAGGCATTAGACTGATCAATTCACAGTGATAGTCCCCAAATCTTTCAGCATGATCATGTGCACCCTGTTTTATCACCTTGGTCTTCTTATCAAGAAAATCTTCCTTTATCTTGTCCTCAAGCTTCTTAACTTCCGCTTCCACTGTAGTGCTTTTCACCCTTAATCACACCATTTCTTTCCTAAGTTCTTGGAGCCGAAGGTCACCCTGTCAGATTTCCATGTCAAGTCCCAAGTATTCTGCTTCATTCAACTATGCTACCCCTTCTTCCAAGGTTCCGCGAACCGTCGTATCTACCAATGCTACCATGCATGGACTAGGTATTTTATGCTCTATGGGGATTATAGCACTCATGCCATACTCCAGCCTTGGAGGTGCCTACACCATCAATTTATTACATGTGGTCCTATAAGCCCATAGAACCGCTGGTATGTGCAGGTCCCAATCAGTTCGCTGCGCACTGTGTACCTTGTTCAGTGCTTTGCATACTTCATTAAAGGCTTCTACATGGATAACCTTCGGTGCACTTGGTCTTTCCATACTCTGTGGTTCCAACCAGAGGGGTTGTTCACACTATTGCCTCACCCATACATGCTTACTGGCAGTGTCTCCCAATAGCACACTAGCACACTTTCTCCTTCAATATTTATTGTGATTCCCTGCAATCCCCCTATAGCTAGGACCTTTTGTTGGTTCACCATTCGCAGTTGGATAGAAAAGCATTTTAGTGTAGACCTTCCCATGCGCTCATATGTTTTCTTTAGTAGGACATTCGTGCCTAATCCTAGATCCAGAATCACTTGGTCCATCTCATATTATCCAATCTGCATAGTTAATCTCATTTCCCTTCCCGTTCCTGTCGTGTGCTTTCTGAGCTTCCAAAATATGCACGGTTCTCCTGGCATGGTCCCAGCGCATCCATTTATGAGTTCCTGCAGCCCCATTACAGCCTTGCTATCATGCAACAGCTTCATGCATGTTTCCAAGAACTTTCTGAGCATCGATGGGTCCATTTCCGGCTCAGGTGTGCCTTTACATCCTGAAGTGGAGGCATCAATGAAGCTCTTCTTAGATTCCATGAAGGTTTCCTTAGCACGCTCCAAATCAAACTCTGGTCCCTTCGTTGGATCCTTGCAAACCCAAGTACTTTCTTTAGGCTACTTTCCTTTGTTATCCCCTATCATAATTCCACTTTGGACCACAATATTAACATTAGGGTCTTCCTTGTGTGACTCGGACCTCATCATTTGCAAGTTCTGAGTTGGGGGAGGTTGGAGCACTCCTTATGACACAGTCACACTATTAGTGTGGGAAAATCCTCTGTCTCATGATCAAACAATGTACAACACAATCATGATGGCCACGTTGGATTTGTACAATCACAGGAATAATGTCCTCACCCTCCGTAATTGTAACATATTAGTTGTCCACGACCTCTTCCAGGCCCTCCTCTACCTCAGCCTCATCCGCACCCCTGAAATCCAGTTCGCACCATCCCTACATTCTAGTCAAGGGCCCGCGTTTTGGCCTGAACTCTATAGGTAGGATTCTGATCCATCATCAGCTCATAACTTCTACAGGTGCCCTCATCATGTACCACAGATCTACAGAAATTACAAAACAACTATTGTTAATTCTGTCTTTGCTTCTGCAAAAATGACAGTTCTCTATAGCATGCCTTCCTCATATCTGACAAATCGCACACCATAATGTAGGCACCGGCTAGGTCTTGCTTGTGCCTCTGGTCTCAATGGCATTGGTCCTCCTCCTATGATGTAATTTGTGAACATCGGGCAGTGGTCCTTGTCATGTCCCTAACCCTTGCACTTTATGCACCGTACCTCGTCACACACTTCTAGGTCAGTCGTCCTATCTTATTTCAAACTCTGCATCTCAAGGCACAAGTTTTTCAACTGCGTGTGAATTTTCTAAACCCCCAGGTTGGGATCCTATATCAGGGTCTCATGCAATCTAATCGAGACCTCCAAAGCCTTGGCCTGAGTTGTTAGCCTCTATTGTAACAACGCGTTCCTTACATGCGGTGTTAACGATGCTACAAACGATTCGAGGTGTTTTCTATCCGTCAACATCATGTTAGCTTCATGAATTGTGCACTTCAGTATCTGATCCAACTCCCAAGGGGTCTCACCTGGTAGCATTGTTATTTCCTTGAAAATATTGATCGATTGTGCCTCTGACTTTGGCCTGCTAAATTATTTATTTAGCGCAACTTGGATATCCGTGATCCCCGCATTCGGATTGTCATTGGAATGCTTAATGTACCAAGTCAGCACGTAGTCCTGCAAAGCGCTGACCAATGTTGCTTTATTTATATTACCATCCGTAACTCCCTGCACTTCCCATACAGCTTTTATCATGAACCAATACTAGTCTGAATCTTCATTCCCTACTCCCTTAAACACTATCAAATTTATCGCACTCACCATATTGATTCATGGTGGTGGCAGAGGTGGTATAGTCAAAGATGGGGGTGAAGACAGTGAAACTCGCGGTGTTGTGGGTGGGGGTGGTATGTGCGGAATCCTTTATCTTATCAAATTGATCACACTTCTTGGTGAGACCTTCGCAAATTTTTCCTCGCCCCCTCGCGGAGGTGAAATCAAAGGGCTAGTTTCTAGTTCTGTACTACCTTTGTTTCTATAGATTCTCCCACTTTGCATAGCCCCAAACATCAATTTATTAGCATAACCCATTTTTCACATAGTATCATTTTAATCCAAGTGTTAGATTTAATGTACTTACCTCGCAGTCCTTTGAGGAAGCGTCATTCTGCCTCTCTATAGCTAACTGAAGTATCTACCGCAAACTGAGTGATGAATCCTCCTATAATTCGATCAAGCCAGTGATCAACAATGCGTGCAATCTTATCCTCTAATAATTCCAATCTATGCACCAATTATGGAGTTCACACAATAGGTCTATCGAGCTTGCACATTCCTTAGCTTTCTGTTAGCTTCGCGATCCACTCATATAGCTAAGTAGGGAAAGATGCAAAGCAAATTCCATGGATCTTTGTGTATAAGTAGCAGTCTAACCACTCTTCTTTTGATATTCATGGATTCTTATTCTCCTGCACCGCGAATTCGTGAATATTCCTATCCAACCAATCTTCAATTCCTTTATTTGTTGGATTCTAGTGATACAATGTCAGACATCTCTATGCAAATCCCAGTCCTGGCAACAAAACCAATTGTTGGCTTGTTGGGGCCTAACCCAGGTTCAGAGTTCATTAGCCAAACAAATGTCTAAGAGTTTTGAGTACATCGAACCATTAATCCTTTTGCATAGGTTACCTCATGTGCTTCCTTATCCCTTGCGCCTTGATATACTTTCCTTCACGCAACCTTAACCATGAGTTGCACTGTTGGAGCAATGCTCTACACTATTTCCTTGTCTTCCTACACCAGTTAGTTATCTTCGTGTAATTGGATGTCTTATGTTATATTTATTTATACAGCACATTCATATGAGTTCACGTAGCAACTAAATAGTACACTTGCAATTAATAGCCAATAATACATAAAATGAGAAAAGATACACAGAAATATGGTAAAACATCTCTTTATTGATGTTTCCAATAGTTACAGACTCGACCTACCCTGTGCACTCAGCTACAGCGGTCCAAACACTCAACTGCGGACTACTAGGCCTCTACACACTCAGCTGCAGAGCCTTCTCCTACTCTACGACCCAAGACACACTTTACACTTCGACTCAATCTCTTAGACTTGTCATCCTTCTATTATATTCACTCATTCACTATCTCCTACACTTAGATCCTTGCACTATTTATACAATCCCATGATCCGTGGACCATGGGTGGATCTTTCAAGCTGACATTACATTACAAAACAAGGACAGACAACCATGTGACTCTATTATGACTTCTCACTCCACGCCCACAAATTGCGGAGTCTTTATAATGGACTTGGTCAAAACTTATGTCTAAGCCCCAAAACATGCCTTGGGGGGATTCCATGCCCAACAGTTAAGATGTTCTCCAGTGCCTTTTTTGTCACCTCCACTTGCCCATTAGTTGTGGTTGATAAGAAGTGGCTGTCCTACGCTCGATTTTGTGATGGCTGAGCAGTTCTTCAATCATACTAGAGGTAAACTGGCTACCTTAATCTATTACTAGCTCTCTAGGGTACCCAAATTTGTAGAATACATTATCCCTTAGGAACTTAACCACCTTCTCTTCTGTTGCTACCTTAATCACCTTGGTTTCAACCCACTTAGTCAAATAATTAGTGCACACAATAATGTACTACTTTTGCTTTGAAGGAGGGTTGATAGGCACATTGAAGTCCATGCCCCACTTGTAAAATAGTTCGAAAGTCACTTGTTGTAGGGGCATTTCATCTCTTGGAGTAGGCTTTCCCATCCTCTGGCACTGACCACACTGACTAATGTACTTTTTCATATCCTAATGAAGAGTAGGCTAATAATAATAGCTTGCTTGCAATAGTTTGAATGTTATCTTGTTTGTTGAAAAGTGACCTCCATAAGGCCCATCATGGTAGGTCAGAAGGATATCAAAGACTTCCTCTTCCCTTACACACCTTCTCAAGATTTCGTCTAGGCCAAGTTTGAAAAGATTGCCCCCAATCCAGGAGAATGGGGCGCTCTTCCTGACTAGCTAGCTATTTTCTCTTGAGGGCAAGTTTGGTGGAAACTGTGATGATACCAAATAGTTTTCTATATCAGAAAACCATGGGGAGAGAACTGAAATAGAAAACAAATGCTCATCTGTTAATTGGCCATCCACCATTCCTTATTTACCTATAGGAAGATTCATCCTAGATAGAAAGTATGCAACAACATTTTCCTTACTAGGCTTATCAACAATAGCTATATCGAACTATTGTAATAAAAGCAACCATATTATAATTCTAGCATTTACAGCTGGTTTGTTCATTAAATATCTGATTGCAGCATGATCAATATGCACAAATGTTTGATAGCCTGTAATGTAATGCCTAAATTTGTTTAATGAACGCACAACACCGAGGAGTTCCTTTTCAGTCACAGTATAATTTAGCTCAGTCTTTGATAGGTTCTTAC
The DNA here is from genome assembly GCA_000404065.3 of Pinus taeda. Taxonomy (NCBI): domain Eukaryota; kingdom Viridiplantae; phylum Streptophyta; class Pinopsida; order Pinales; family Pinaceae; genus Pinus; species Pinus taeda. Next base: position 92,033 of record APFE031422834.1, read on the forward strand.
TGGTAAAATAAATGGCATAGGGAAATTTCTCCTCTTCCTAACCTAAGGCTGCTCCTCTGGCTTTGTGTGAGGCATCAGCATGAATATGAAAAGGGAGGACCTAGTTTGGGCCTCTAAGAATTTGTGTAGTGGTTAACTTACCCTTTAGAATGTATAATGCCTCTTGACAACTTTTTGACCATATAAACTCAGAATATTTGGCCAAAAACCCAAACAAAGGAGAGACCAACTTGATGAAGTCCTTTATGAACCTTCGGTAGTACCCAGCTAACCCTAAGAAACTCTTGAAATCTCTATGCTTTTGTGGAGGTGGGACCCTTTGGATGATTGCTATTTTGTTTGGGTCCACCTATAGTCCTTGTTCACATATTCAATGACCTATCAGAGTCCCTTCAGTCATTAAGAATTCACATTTTTCTGCACTGAGAGACAGATTCATTTCAATGCATTTGTGTAATACCTTGCCTAGGTTTGTCAGGGCTTCTTGGACATCACATCCATAAGGTGTAAATTCATCCATATAGATTTCCACAGTATCATGTACTAATTTAGCAACAATACTCAAGACTGCTCTCTCGAAAGTGGCAAGAGCATTACATAGGCCAAAAGGAAGGATGCTATAGGAAAAAGTACCCCAAGGACAGGTGAATGTGGTCTTATCCTAGTCTTCTCGGTAGATTTGGATTTGGTTGTACCCACTGAATCCATCTAGGAAGGAAAAAAACTTCTTCTTTATCAGGCCATCTAGCACTTGGTCAATGAAGGGTAGGGGAAAATGATCCTTCTTCATGGCTTTGTTCAACTCCCTATAATCAACACAAATCCTCCACGTACCATTTTTCTTGGGAACTAACACTAAAGGAGAGACCCACTCACTATCAGAGATAGGGTAAATGAATCCTACATCTAGAAGTTTTTGCAGTTCCTCTTTGACTATGCCTTTAAGGGCTGGATTCATCCTCCTTTGTGGTTGCTTGATTGGCTTGCAACCTTCTTTGATGTATATGTGCTGAGTACACACTAAGGGGTGTACTCCCTTCATTTCCTTGTATCTCCAAGCGAAGGCTTCTAGTTTTTCTCTCATCATGTTGCATAACTCTTCCTCTTCAGGAGAAAATGGAGATGGATTAATTTTCAAAGTTTTCTCTAGGCCAAATTGTATGGTTTTTACATGGAGTGTGATGGAATTGTCCAAGCATAAGTCAATTGGACGATTGTTTTGGGTTTCCCTTACTTCTTCTTCTACTGGTAATGAACTAGGAGTTGGACTTTGGAGTAGGTGCTCAATTAAGTCATCCTCATCTTGTTTTCCTCCTCCTATGGTTGCTTTGAAAGCATAAAGTTGGGTAGAATAAACCTCATCTTCTTCCTCCTCCTCCAACTATAAAGGTAAATCATGCTCTAGGGAAGGTTGAGTAGGAGGGTATAGGACTAACTGTTTTGAATTATGACCATTCTTGATGGTCATATTCCTATCTCTGCAACTAATGTAACCATCATCTATGGCTAGCCATGGCCTCCTCCACAATTCCCTCAGGGGTGGCTGTGGAATGGTCTGCAACTTGTAGAACTATTGTGGTCTTCCTCAATGACCCTTGGAGGTTGAGCTTGAGCATGGTGTCCTTGGATATCACATTAACGACAGCCCCAAGATCAATCAGAGTGTGTGGGACAATGGTACCATTGATGTGCACATCTATTATAGGGCTTCCAGGGTCCAAATATTTTGGACATATTACCTACCCCAGAATTAAGTCAGACAACTGCCTAATGACATTAATGGTAGGGGCATCCCTTTTTCTTCTTCCTAGATTCTTGAAGCACTTCTCCTTAATTAGCTTATTGTAAATGGGAACATCTTTGATTGCTTGGAGAAGGGGGATCTTTACACATAGATTTTTCAATTCTCCCAGAAGTTCAATTTCTTCTGGGGTAGGCTGGAGTGGTTGGGCTAATCTCTCAGGAAAGGGTGGATTTACTTTAAGGTTGCCTTCCTCTCTTTCTTCCTCAACCTCCCTATGTGGAGAGGGAGGTTGGTTATCAAGGAGAATTCTCCCAGATCTCGGGTTGAACTCCTATATTTATACAGCTTAAGCTGGGTATGATGTCTCTCCAATGTATACTTGTTAAGCCTGCCTATTGTTTGGGTTTGGATTTGGCTAGGTATGCATCTAGGGTTGCCTGGGTGGAGCAAAGTGCAGGAGTGGTGGTTGGGTAGGTGGTGGAGGAAATAGGGTTGGAACATTATTTAATCGGGGCCTGCACCCCTCAAGTGGGGTATTCCACTGAGGTTGTGGCTGAACATAAGGTTGAAATGGATGGTTGGCTGGCTGGGAATGATACTGAGATGTATAGGACCAAGGAGGGGGCGTAGACCAGGAGGGATGAGTAGGGGCTCCCCATGAAGGTATATTTGTGGTTTAGTTGGGGTTGTAATATGCATGGGATGACCCTTGCATACCATGCTAATATGGTCTAGGCCTAGCAGGTCTCCTTTGGTTGATGTAGCAAAGCTACTTAGTGACCCCTTCAGTGCCTTCATATACAACTTTAGTCCAAGTAAAGAAGGGCACTTATCTGTGAAGTGGTTTTCCTCATAGACTAAGAAAATCTTAATACATTTCAATGGACATTCGTTCCTAGGACTCCTGGTGCATCTAGGACAAAAGATGGCCATGGCTCTTTCTGCTTCCTCTTGCTTCCTTTTGATGTTCATGGTGTCCAATTGCAATGCAAGGATTTGTAGCATATCACTTTTGAAACCTTCCAGCATATTTCCAATTTCACCCCTGATGGATGAGTTGGAGGATGATGTACTGGCCATGGGTTTACTACCCCTACCCTCTTTCCTAGTCGCCCTAGAATGGTTTCTAAAGACAGTCTTAATATCATCATAGGATAATTGCTAGATATCTCTTCATACTATCATATGTAAGGTATCCAGAAGATCCTCCCTTACTCCTCTAAGCAGGACCAACTTTAGTGACTCAGGGTCAAGTGTGCACCTGGCCCTTTTATAACTGAGCTGGAATCTTTCTTCATAGTCTTCTAAGGATTCATCTTGGCCTATGGTCATCCTGAAAATCTCTTCTTTAGTATATTTTGACCTACAATAGTTCCTATATTTGTTGTTAAAAGCTTGTTGCATCTAAGCCCAATTTGTGATGCTATCTCCAGGTAAACCCATGAACCAATGCAATGTTGTATCCTTGAGGGTAGATGGAAACAATTTTAACTTTTTCTCTTCATCTGTATAGTCATAGGTTCGACATATAACAACAAACTCAAATAGAAAAGTGTCAGGGTCCTCTATTGTCAGGCCATGGAAATGAGGTAGAGAAGAGGGGCTTATATTCTTCATCTTAGTGTCCCCATTGGTCTCCCTAATGTGGAAGGCACCCTCAATTCTCTCTCTATTTCCTCTCTCATTTCCGTTTTCAGCCATTGGTTCAGTAGGAATTGGTTCTTCCTCTTCTTCTTCACATATAGGTTACTCAAATAGGTAAGGTTGTTCACCTAAAGGGTTTTCCAATTCACCATCACTAAAGAAGAAAGAAGGTTGATTGTTGGATGTAGTGGGGGTATTTAGCAAGAATTTCCTTGAATTGTCCCTATTCCTATGAGGCATAAAAGGAAATGTTTTTGGGTTGGTTTTTGTAAGATTTCTTTGTTTTTTTTTAGCTGGAAAGTACTATGTAGAAAGGAAATTTCTGATTGAAGGAAGACTACTGATAGAAAAATACTACTTGCTGAATTGAAATTCTACTTGCAAAATGAAAAGGAAAGAATATAATGACAAATGAAAGAAAGGAAGCTACTAACAAAAAAACTACTTGCTAAATTGAAAGTATATTTGCAGAATGGAAAGGAAAGCAAATAATGACAACTGAAAGGAAGGAAGAAACTAGATTACTTTTGCGGAAATAAACTAATGTAAGAAAAATGGAGACTACAAATAAAAGAAAGAAATAATCACATTCTACTTAGACACCTCCCCAACAACGGTGCCAAAAAGTAATGAGACTAGGTATTGCAACCAGAATGCAACAACTCCAAGGGATACTAGCTTTACATATCAACACGGGGTTCGTACAAACTTGGAGGTGACATTGCTATATGCACAAATAAAGTTGAAGGTACTACCTGTTGTCACTACTCATCTAGCAAGAGACCCGAGGGGTTCCAAGCCAGACTTCTATAGCATCAAAATAAGCTTAATTCTTTGATGGAAGAAGAGAAAATATATTCTAATATAGAGCTACTCTACTACAGTAATGAAGAAAACAACATGTAATGATAAACCACTCCATAACCTAATTAACCAATTAAATAGCTATGCTAAGAAAAATTGCTAAGTCAATCACTAACCTAATGCTGCTATCTAAGTTGCAGAGGTAAAGAGAATCAAACTATACTAAGGTGTAAGCAAAGAAACTTAAGCTAACTCGGTTTTCAAGAGGAAGAGAAATTAGAGGTCGAAATCAATGAAAGGAGGATGTAAGGAAGTCGTGGTGCATAAGAACCATTGGATCAACCAACAAACATAGGATGAATGGCTAAGGTCTTGTCACAGAGGTTAAGTGCATAGATGGACGAATCAAACGAATGAACAGGATGAACAGTGGAGATCTTATTGCGGAGATTAAGTCAAGAGATGGACGAACATGATTAATTGGAGGATGGATGACAAAGATCATATCACAGGAAAACGAAACGTGCGGAAATGATGGAGTGGGTTTTGAAGGAGGTGAGTAGTTTCTCACGTGCCCTTAAGGTTGTAAGTTGTATTTTGAAATTTCATACAATTAGCCTAACTACGCCAAACATAACATGAGGAAACCACTTTTCTCATGTGCTCTCGGGCGGATAATGGTCGTGCAAGAATCCATGCGAGATTGTAGGATAGCTATCAAATCAAGCTAGATAGATCAACGATGGAAGTCGGCCAAGCTAGTTGGCGATTTTGTGACATGATAGTCATTGGATCAAGCAAGGTAGATTGATGGTGGGGACTTAAAGCACATAAAGTAAGTGGAAGACTTCACGCAAGGTGGCAGTTGGATAAACAAATGAATCAGACAATGATTGGGAAGGTATGTTGTGGATTGGATGGTAATGAAATAATGCATGAATAATGTGCAGTTTCAAATGGAAAATGACAGAAAAACTAGTGAGGGTGGACAAGTAACTACATCAAACTACAAACTCCATAGCTCTTACGAGAATCAGAAACCTGTGTTTTTTGGGTTGCTGAAGGGTCTCTTCCTCAAGTCATGGTCCCAGAGGGAGGAGATGATGTCGAGATGCTTGCTCACAACCTTATGGTGATATTTTTCCTCTGGATACCCTTTAAACTGAAAGAAGGCACATATGGAAGTAAACTTAAGCACAACAGATCTACTCTATGCTACTGTAATGAAAATGCATCTATTTAAGCAAATGAACAGAACCAGAAAGCTACTTAAGCAAATGAACACAACATAAATCTATGCTACTTAAGGAAATTAACAGTGAAAACCAGGAATCTATGATAGCATACATGTACATTACAGAGGAGCTTTGGCTGCTCAGGTTGGGCCCTAACCCAAGAGCTTCAGCCCTCTGAGTTAAATCGGTGCTAGCTCAAAATAAAACTCATCTTTTCCTTTTTTTTGTAAACTCAAGCAGGTCCTTTTCTATTAACAAATCACGAAACTATGTACAAACACAGGGAGCCACCATCCGCCCCGAAGGGAAACCGGATGGGAAAATCTCCAAAAACAGAGTTTAACATCATCACAATTATGGAACGACCCATCTCATTGAAACCTATCTAACAAACTAACAACACGCATAATATACTTCTTTAACATCTATTACATAATACGAATCAGAGTCAAAACTACTTGTACTAATAATAATCATTTCAAAGAAGATAAAGCATAGTGCATCAGTCATCCACAAGCTCTAGTTCCACCTCTTCCTTGTAGTGCGCCTTGGATAACAGTTTCAGGCTTCTTTTGATATCCTCAAGTTGCCTGCCCTGATTTAGCTGCGCGGAATGCAGACTTCTCATTTCCCCTTTCAGCATTGGGTACCCTTGTGCAATCTCCGTCATTTCCTTTGCAATTTGTTCCATAGCCTTGGCGAGCAGACACTTCATAACCCAGAATATATGCAATGCCTGTTTGTACTGGGAGAGGTGACCTCTAGTATTACCTAGGTCCGACAGGAGGGAACACCAGTCATACATCTCTGGGTCGGAGGTCTCCTCCAAAACTCTCTTTTCCATATTTTCTATAATTTTCCTTATATCTTCATTGACTTCACTGTTGTACATACTCTCTTCCTCCCTGGCCTTCTGGTCCACTGTTCGGCGACCTCTTTTCCACTGGATGGGGACCTGCACTTCATTATCTGATCTCTCAGCATGCCTGGGTCTGCCGCGTCCCCTGTTGCCTCTGCGTTTACTCCTTCTGGACTGGCTTTCCTTCTTGTTGATCTGGTTTCCTTGGCCAACTTCAAACCTCCCTCTCTCTCTGTTCTCATCCTGCCCTTGCCTCATCTCACCTTCTCCTTTACCTCCTTCTTCCTCCGACCCCACCTAAACTTTCCTCCTGATCCTTTCCTCATTCTCTGCTACCCTCTAATATTTCTCTGCTCCCTGTGTTCTGTCATCCTCCTAGATCCTCTGATTACCCTGACTCCTCGTTGTTCTACCTTCCTCCTCCCTCTCAAACCTTACATTCCTTCCGCCCTCCGCCATTGTCGCTTGCTCGAATTGGGAACAGGGTTCCTTCACCTTACCTCCAGTCTCAGCCACCTCCGCCAACTTGCATGTTCTGAATTTATTATCCTCGTTGTCTTCATCGGCTCTCTTTGCTCGAATGCCACCTTGTTTACCCGTCCTCAACACTCCACCGCCACTTTCTCTCCCTCTAATTACCATAATTGGCATGGTGACATGTCTCGGGATCCTTTCTTCTCTGAAAGCGTTCCCTGCATCCTCTAACATGATTGCCCTGGGGTGAGGTTTGTACTGACAACCTCTGCCATCCATCATGACTCTGCGCTTGTTCCTTTTATCCACCCCAATCGAGGACTGCTTGTATCCTTTATCGTCTCTATACTTTGACATCATTGTCCTGCTTTGTGATGATGTTTAATTCCTCCCATCGAGTCCCTTAGATCTGTGATGACCATATGCTATCCACTTTGCCATTTGGATCATTGCATCCTCTATTCGCCAAGTAGTCAGCAGCTCTATTACCTTCTCTCCTAACATGGTGTATAACCTTGTACTCAATATGATTCATTGAATCTGCTATTTCCTGAATGAGGCATGCTATCCTCCAACTCTTGGTCACCTGCTCCCAGGTTTTCGCATCATTTAATTTTATTATTGTTTCAAAAACTAAGGTTGAATCCCCTTCTATTTCTAGTTTCCTATATCCATTTCTTATTGCAATCTTAATTCCTTGCTATGCAGACATGAATTCTGCTTCATTATTAGCCATCCTACCTCCACGATCAACATAAATCCACCTCGTTTGGCCTTGACTATCTTGAAAATCCCACCATAGCACGCCAGACCCGAATTCCCTTTTGACGCTTCATCAAAATTAAGTTTGATAAGACCTCCCTGAGGTCGGAAAAACACTATTGGGCTTTGGGTCTGCATATTATGTGGCTTTTACTGTTGAGGATATACCATCGATTGGTTTCTATTTAGCTTCCTTAGAATTCGGTCCTCTTATGAACTCGTATTCCAATCCTCTTGGCTCCAAGACTCTGAGAGGATAGTTTCTTTTATTAATTTTCGTGTTCTCTGCCATATCTCCTCCAAAGAAGTAATCTTGTCTTGAAATATCCTTCTATTTCGTTCTTTCCAGATGGTCCATTTGATGAATCCTACTGCTAGATTCCAGGCTCTTCTCACAACCGGGCTTTGAAATTGCCCCCTTCCCCATTGGAAGATAGTTTGGACAATATTTTGGGGGTTACGGTTCGTTTTTCCAAAGAGGCTGTGGATCTGATCCCACTGTTCCTGAGCTATCGGACAAGAGTTAAGAATATCTTCCTGAGTTTCTATGTCTTGCTTACATAGGCTACAGCTTGAAGGACCTTGGAATCCTCGTTTCTGGAGTTGATCCCAAGTCAGGATGCGACTTTTTCCCACCAACCAGGTGAACATTGAAATCTTTGGCCACCATTTATTGTTCCATATTTGCTTCCAGTCATGAGTTTGTTCTTCCATCATATGTTTAGATTTTATAAGATATGCTTCCTTAACTGTGAATGAACCTTTTGTGGATCCGCCCCATCTGAGGATATCCAGCCCTGTTCTGTTTTTTATCCTTCTGGAATCCATCTCTTTTATTATTCTTGATTTGATATCATCACTAATATTATCAGCCGAGACCTTAGGGTCTTTCCATTCCCTCCATATCTCATTTTCGCCTCCTTCCTTCCAATAATCTTTTACATAGGTTACGCCTTTGGCCTGCGCTTCTCTGCAGATGGTTTGCAACCCCTAAATGTCCATCATTATTTCCCTCTGCTACCAGGCCTCATCCCAGAATTTTGTAGACCTACCATTTCTGACCTCCTAGAAGGCATGCATATTTATAATATTCCTATTCTGGCATGCCATATCCCATATCATAGATCCCTTTGGCATCTCTTCCTGTCTCAAAATTCCTTCAATTGAGGTTGGCATTGAATATTTTTGTGTCCATATCTCTTTCCATAAATCCTTACCTCCTTTCATCCAGCGCCACCATAGTTTCATTGTTAGGACTTGGTTCAACAGAAGCAGGTCTCTGACTCCTAGTCCCCCTGCCTCCTTTGGTTTTTTTAGGCTATTCCAAGAAATTAGAGCCCATTTCTTCTGCTGATTTGGCCCTCTTCATAAGAATTTCTAGAAGATTTCGACCATTTTGGTGCTTGCTCCTTTCGGGATTGCCATAACAGATAGAGGATAAATTGGGATTTCTTGAAGAGTTGATTTCAAAAGAACAAGACGAGAGGCAATGTTCAGCGTCCGAAAGGACCAACTAGATAACTGATTCTTGAGCTTCTCGATAGTTGGTAGCCAATTAGCTATCCTTAGCGGCCTTACGTCTAGAATGGTTCCCAGGTATTTTGTTGGGAATTCTCCCTTTCTGAACCCCAACATTCTTATAAGATGGGTTTTGATAGTTTCAGGAGTGTTGAAAATAAAGGAATTCGACTTGTCCTTATTAATCTCAGTGCCCGATGCTTCCATGAATAGGTCTAAAACTTCTTTAATCCTTTTGACCTCTCTCAAGGAAACCTTACAAAAGATCATTATATCATCTACGAACTGCTGGTGAGTGACAGGGATGTTATTTCCCCATAATCTCAGCCCTTTTAACTTCCTCTCTCTAAGCTCTTTTTTGATATATCTTCCCAGTCCCTCAGCTGCTATTATAAACAGGAAAGGAGACAAGGGATCTCCTTGCCGCAGGCCTCTTGAAGCATTGAAAGTCATAGTTGGGGAGCCATTCAAAAGAATGGAGAAATTGGGTGTGGAGATCAAACTAAGTATCCACTTCACCCACCTGTGACAGAAACCATAAGCCAAAAGGATTGATTCCAGATACCTCCAATTTAAGCGGTCATAAGCTTTGGATAGATCCAATTTTATCAACCTGCTTGGTTCCGTTTTTTGTTTCAGAGAATGTATTATTTCTTGAGAAACTACTACCCCATAAAGGATTTGCCTTCCTTCAACAAAACCAGTTTGTTCAGGGGATATTATGCTGGGGAGGATTGGCTTCAGCCTTTTGACCATTAAGGTGGCTATAATCTTATAGATGACATTACAAAGAGCAATTGGTCTAAAACCTTCAGCAGTTTCCGAATGAGCAGTTTTAGGGATTAAAGAAATGAAAGTAGCATTAAGACCTGGCCATACCTTTTGTTGTCTTCGTGCTTCCTCAACAAATTCTAGGATTTCCTTTGCTATGAACGGCCAGCTCGCTTGGTAGAGTTCAGCCGTGAAACCATCAGGTCCCGGGGCTTTATTGGGTTTCATGCCTTCTACTATCTCCTCAACTTCCTCCAATGTAGCAGCTCTCATCAGGGCTAAGTTTTGGTCTCTGGTCACCAAATTAGGAATTTCATTTCTTATCCTTCCAATGGCCTCCTCTCTATTCCCCTGGGGTTTCGAGAGAATACCTTTGAAGTGCCCCACCAATTCCTGCTCCATTTCATCATGCTGAGTTATGCGCTATCCTTCCCTATTTGTGATTGAGAAGATCATATTTCTCTGCCTGTGCTGGATCATGGCCTGATGGAAGAACTTTGTATTTCTTTCTCCTTCCCTCAGCCACTGGACACGTGACTTTTGTTTCCATAAGATCTCTTCCTGTTTCCTTCTTTCATCCAATTGACTTATTACCATTCCTTCTTCTCTACTCCTCTCCTCATTTCCACCCTCTGTTATATTCAGCTGTTGTAATTCATTCATTTTTTTCTCTAATCTTTGTTGATCTTTGAATATGTCCCCGAATTCTTCTTTGTTCCATTTTTTGATTTTTCCTTTAAGTTCCTTCAATTTTAACTGGAAGGTTTGCATCTTTCTTCTCCCACTTTGGCTGCTCGTAGTCCACCATTCTTCAACATTAGGCATAAACTGTTGGTTTCTTAGCGAGAAGGCTTCAAACCTGAAGGGTCTTCTCTTGGGGCTTTGTTTGAGGTCCACTTCTAGCTTTATCGACCAATGGTCCGAACCTATTGCAGGGAGAATCATGGCCTCAATGAAAACCTCTTTCATCATGATTTGTTCCGAAACAAGGAATCTGTCCAATCTAGAGGCTATTTGGCTTGTTCCTCCTCTACGGTTATTCCAAGTATGTATACCATTTATGGTTTGTATATCTACCAGTCTCTTCTCAGATATCATTTCTCTAAGAGATTCCATATCTTGGTCTGTTCTTCTTAAGCCTCCTCGCTTCTCTGTTAAAGACACAATCATATTAAAATCCCCACCAATTATCCAGGGCATATTATGATACAGTGTTTGTATTGAACTTATATTCTGCAAGAACCCTTTGCGATCCATGGGAGAGTGTGGCCCATACACTCCCGACAGAACAACCCACTCTGAAGACCCTATCAGATTAAATGTACCTGAAATGATTCACGGATAGCTAATCCAATTCCTGAATTGAATTTATTTAGGGTTCCATAAGAATACTAGTCCCCTGCACTACCTGTCGCGTCCTATCACATAATTTCATACCATATTTTCCATCTGCTGATTATTTCTTCCATTTTTTGCATACTAATGTTCGTTCCCTGGACTATCATTATACTTGGCTTGTCTTTTTTCAGTCTATCTCTCAAATGCCTTTGTTTTCCCCTACTATTAAGACCCCCAATGTTCCAGCATGTGATTATCATTTGAATAGTTTTGAGGTTTGATGAAATACCTCTGACAGAGGTATTACCCTTCCTGAATTTACCAGTGTTTCCCCCACTTCTTGAATTGTTTCATTTATTGAGCGTCGTCCTCTTTTCTTCCCTGCTTTTCCAGAACTTCCCACTCCAACTATCTAAGTCTCTTGCTTTCCTGTCTTATCCATTTTATTTGCTGCATATGTCCCCACTTTGTCTTTATATCTATGAAAAGCTTCTTTGTATACTTGTTTCTATTCCTCTGGGATAAACCTTTCATCCAGATATCGCCATTCCTGTAACAATTTTCTCATTATGCGTTCTTTTTCCCCTCCTTTCTCTTTCTGAGAGTCTACCTCCATTTGGATTTGTTCCTCTGTTTGTTCTCCATTCTCTCTAATTTCTCCTTCTTCGTCTTTGCCTTGTCCTAATTCATTTTTTTCTGTTTCCTTTATCACTTCCATTAGTTCCTCCTCACTTACCACGTTTGCCATCTCTGTTTCTTCTTCCTGTAAGGCTTTGAAATTATTTTCCATCTCTAGGGGACTGTTTTTATTGGATTCTTGTTTCTGGGGTTTATTTTTCCTTGCCTTTCTTTTGTTTTGTACATCTTGGAAACCATCTTCTTCCCTGCCTAAGTCCTCCGGGGTGAGGATTTCCTTTTCTTTCCTATCTATTGGTTCCTCTGTTCTATTTAGAGGGCATTGTCTATAGACATGGCCATAATCGTGGCATCTTCTACATTGGAATGGAATATGTTCATAGTCCACCGATTATTGCCAAATCTCATCATGGTACTCCAGTTCAATAAATTCTGGGAGGGGTTCGGTTATGTTCATATATACGCATATCCTGGAATAAGACGTATACCTCTGTCTTTTCGTGGAATCTGCAATTTTCACAAATGATCCTATTGCATTGCCTATTCCTTCTAGGATCTCCGGATCCCAGAATTCCATTGGGAGCCCAAAGAGGCTGATCCAGACTGGTGCTGCTAGCATTCTCTTTGCTTCTAGGTTGTAACAATCTTCCCAATGTCAGATGAGCAGGCCCGAATTATTCATGAAATAAGGGCCTCCTTCGAAAATTCTTTCCTTATCCTCTATATTCGAAAAGATGACTGTAAAAAACCCCTTATCTCTGAGCTTTAATTCAACATGGCCTTTCGGTTTCCATCTCTGTTGTATCCATTTGGATAAGTCTCTTTCAGTCGGCCAAAACCCTACAAACTTGCATATTGAAGCATAATCTTTCATATAGCTTCTGTAATCTTCAAGTTTATTATTTGGAATCACAAACCTGGGTTTTTTGGATGCTTTTGGATGGCATTTTCCATTGAGTCTCATTTGCCAGCTGATCCCTTTTACAGGGTTTTCCCCATCATTTGTCTTCAGTCCCTTCCTATTCCTTTCCTTACTCGACTCCCCTTCTGTTATATTCTTGTAGGAGGGGATCTGTCCCCTCCCCACATTTGCATCCATTCCTCCTTCAGTCTGTTGTTACTGCTCTCGCTTTTCAACAAGTGAAAAGTGATTCCAACACTAATCGGTGCTCACCAGTTCCCTCTTCCCATAACCAAATATTTCTCCAGAATTCCTACTGAGCAGTTAGGGCTCTGTCGCTTTACCACTGAAACCCTAGCTTCATCGCAGACCTCCCCTCGCCGCTCTCCCAAAAAAACCTTGAATGTTGTCAGTTTCAAATAAAACTCATCTTTATTATAAAAACCATGGATTATATAAAAAAATGTCACAAGTCTTGTAGCTCAAAAATAAAGTAGAGTTTTACAATAGAAGTTTGAATCCTACTAAGGTCCTAAGCCTCTCTACTTATACATCTGAAGTCTCCAACAACTTCCTTCCCATTAGGGAGGCTTCGCTCCCAACTCAAGATAAACTAGTTTATGTCCCTTTCACTTGCTCTGCTAGCTTCTAGTCCTCAAAATGATGGTTGTTTGCACTCCGAGCTGATGGAGGAATATTCGAATGGAGGGGTAGTAAATGAGGAGGATTTACCTCCTATAATTACTCTCCCTTGTCCCATTCAAGATTTTACCAAGGTATTTGCCACAATTTCTTGCTTTTATCCTTCATTCCTACATTTTTCCTTGCTTTTATCCTTTATTCCTGCATTACATGCACATTAGACCACAAAGCAAAATATCCAACTCTAACTCATCTCATAAACAAAATATAATCAAAAGCATGCAATAAGTTGTGAGAATAGTTGGTTTGACTAAACTAGGAGGTGAATTAAGGCCAATTAAGGCCCATATAATTACCCAATGATGAGGCTAATCAATATGATTATGGTATTTTTGACCCTATTGTGCTAGTTATATGTATGTTTTATGGCAAAAGTTATGTATGTGTCTCAACATATGTTTTCTTGTAAATCAATGGATAATTTATTTATGGCCTAATAGATGATAATGCATCAAATAACATAAAAAAACAATGGTTCATAGAGATTCTCAGATAAGTATAAGATCCATGCAATTAATTCTATTGTTTACACCTATAAGTTACATTTTGATGATATGTTTGATGAAATGCCTAGAATGGCTAGTAGGGGTCTAATTAAGGGCTTGTTAAAATTAATTCATTTGCTTCATTATTTCCCTATTCTTTTACTGTTTCTAAGTTATTATTCCATTTTGGGTAGTGACCTAGGCCATGGGCCTGAGAAAGTGGCTCAAATCCCAGGGTCACTCGCATAGCACTGACGAATTTAGTCTCTAGTTGCTGAAGGAAAGCTTGTTAGAGAGACTTTGGGTTTTTGGACACTCTCTTGCCTATAGCATTGGAGTGACTATGACCTAAGAGGTCCAAAACATTAGTGGGACCCAGACACAGGGTATCTAAGTGGTTTTCATGTCTCATTGTTATGTGGAATTTTGCATCTACGGATAAATACAATTTCCCTAGGTGGGTAGCTATACCTAGAACAATAGATTTAAAGAGTTTAACCTTTTTCTATAGAAGATAAATAAGACAAGGGACCTACTTATTATCTTTCGCTTCCCTTTGTCTGCTTTGAATAGCTCTCGTTGCTCCTTCTCGAACTGAATCCGCTCGATAAGTACTGGCAATCATAAAAAGAGGACAAAAAATAATCAAATAAAGATATCAATCTACTATAAGAAAATGGAATCGAAAGCATTTACACATATAATCATCCTTTCTACACACAAATGCATTAGAATGTCATAGTAAGCCTCTCTGTCATATTCAAGATTTGGATTTAGGGATCAAAGAACTAAACAATTTGTTTGTTATGGAAAGGAGTGTGCAGATGGAGAAGATATTTCATATGAATGATCATGTCAAAGACTCCAGTTATGCTCCAAATTCCACACTGTTCACATGTATTTTATTCAAGTCCAATAGTTATATCTATGATTGTTCAAAATATTTGAAATGAAATATTTATGTAGTGTTCTTATAATATGTGGTAATGAATTGTAGAAGAGTGTATATTTTGAAAATATAATTCCTACTTGTATTGGTTTCTAAGTAAAGGATATTTCTTATATTATTTAGGATTTGTTAGATGATTCTTAATTTTGTTTCTGGTTGAGAGATTTATTCAACTACGTGATTCCATGGTTAAGATATAATTTCTATCTTTAACCAATGGTTGATGTATTTATATGTGTGGTTAATAAAATGTAAGTAGTAAGGTTTTGGTGTGCAAATTGGTTTTTCAAATTGGTATTAGAACCAATATAGGTTGGGGTTGGTATCCCTCATCAAGTGCTGAGGAAAATAGATGAAGTATGTGTGTTTGTTGAAAATAGTCAATTATTTTCTGAATCTTTTAAGCTTGTTATTGTTTGTTTGTTGAATTATTTATATACATTTGTGTGCCCAAGAATCTATGGTGAGAGGAAGTAGCAGAATATCACGCAATGAAAAAAGAGTAAGAGATGATTATGGGAAAGTTCATGACCGTGGTCTGAATTCAACACACGAATCATAGTACAATCTATTTTGGCATTGATAGCAGAGGCCCTATCTTGTGGAACTATTAGGAGAGACACACAAGTCTAGTTGATTGGGGAATAGCTGCATTTGCTCCATAATCAACTCAACATCCTTTAGTTCACTACCTTCATAGACCTACTTGTAGCCATGATTCTTGTAGGTTATGTAGATAGAAGAACCTTTCAGTATGGACTAGTGAGGTGAAGGAGTCATTCCAGTGAGTCTACTGGGTTGCTAAGAAAATCTTGTTCATGTGGGTTTTGCTAATGGACGAGGCTGTAAGAAATGAAATACAATGTAACCTTTAGGCTTTGGCCTTTGGAGAATCAATGCTACGGTGGCGACACCTTTTTCCGTGATGGTGATATCAATTTTGGTTGTTGAGGTTTTCAGTTCTGTAATTCAAGTGTGTCATAATTGATTTTGGACGTGTGGTTAGCCAAATAAAAGACTCTTCCTGAGTTAGTGAAAGAGTGCCTTCATAGCTAGAATGACTGTGGAACCTAACAAAAAATGAAACCGAAAAGTGTGCTCTTCTCAATATTCAAAATGGCTAAATAGATTACATTGTAAGCATCAATAATAAATGACTAAAGTAGAAATCGATACCTATGGAGTAGAACTCAAGTAAAAGTTCAATTGTCTAAGACACATAGTAGACAACAAAATCAGATGTGATGACATCTAGCTAACAACTAACTAAGAGTGATATTAATATCTTAACATCCCCTCCTAATCTCAATTGTTACATGTAGTGACACTTACAATGACTAATTGTTCTCTTTGAAATTCAAATACATTCTTTCCCAATGGCTTTGTGAAAATATTTGTTAGTTGATATTTGGAACCACAAAAATAAAGTATTATGTCCCCATCATTGACAAGATCATGGATGAAATGAAAATTGGTGTCAATGTGCTTGATCGTTTTGTGGAAAACATGATTTTTTGATAAAGAAATTGTTGAATTGTTATCACAGTATATTGGAGTTGGCTGCTTCTGTATATTTGAAATATCTTTCAATAATCTTCTTAACCACACAACTTGACAAGCTGTTGAATTTTCTACTATATATTCTGCCTCTACAGAAGATATTGAAACGATTGATTGTTTCTTGGATGCCCATGAAATGAGGTTGGTTACAAGATGAAAAGCATACCCTGAGGTGATTTTTTTGATCATCTAAACTCCCTGTAGAATCATTGTTCATATACCCTGAAAGTGAACAATTTTCAGAATGTGTATAGAACAAACCAAATTCTATTGTCCCTACAATATACGTTAAGATCCTTTTTGGAACCTTCCAATGAAAAATATTATGTGACTACATAAACTTAGAGACAAAACTTGCTGCAAACATAATATCAAGTCTTGTTGAAGTGAGATATAACAAGCTACCAACAAAACATTTTTATAGTGTGGAATCAACTGGTGGTGCTACATATTCTTTGCTCGGTTTTGCACTTAAGAAATTGGTGTATTTTCAGGTTTACTAATGGTCATTTAGAAATTTTGGATGATATTAATGGCATATTTTTGTTGACTAACAAAATTCCATTAGCAGATTGATGAGTCTCAATGCTTAAGAAGCATTTCATGACTCTCAGATCTGTCATATGAGACTCTATTTCCATTACTCTGAAACTTTCTAACATCATGTTTCCTGCATAAAGAATATTATAGACATAAAGGAATACAATAATAATTTTACCTTCATGCATTTTGGTATACAAAGTTGGCGTATGATTTATTCTACAAAAACCACTTTTGATGAGATAGGTGTCAATGTGACTCTACCAAGCTCTTGTAGCTTGTTTCAAACCATACAAGGCTTTCTTCAATTTGTATACCTTATGCTCTTGTCCTGGAACTTCAAAACTAGGAGTCTTCTCTACATAAACTTCTTGCAATATACCATCTAGGAATGCATAATTTACATCAAGCTAATAAACTTTCCATTTGTGTTGAGTTGTTGTGGACAATATGGTTCTGACAGTGTCTAACCTTGCTACTGGAGAAAATATTTCACCATAGTCGACACCAAACTATTGTGAGAATCCTTTGGAAACCAACCTTGCCTTATGTTTCTCAATCCCTTCTTTTCATTCAGTCTGGTCTTATATACCCATTTTACACTAATTCTTGTTTTTTATCTTGGGATATCAACAAATTCCCAAGTCTGATTCTTCTCTATGGTAGCAATTTCTTGGTTGATTGCATCTACTGTTGGGTGTAGGAATTGCACTTGAGAAAACTCCTTAACAATTAATTGTCAACCGAAGGTTTTTGTAAACTTAGAGATGAAGCATACACAATGCCAAAATTGGTATGAACTTTTCCTATCTCTAATACTACTCCTTAAAGGAAATTCTTTGTAGAATCAGATAGAAAACATTTGGAAAGGAAATTAACACCAATGCAACTCTAGTGTTGGAATGTAAAAGACAATTTGCAAGTAAATCAAGTAAATAAATTCCACACAACGGAAACAATCTTAAATGTTGGAATGAAATGCTATGTTCATCTTCAAATGGATGGTCACCAGCCTGACAAGTGGGCCCTTGTAGAATTTTGTCTTCCTTCTGATCTTCCTCTCACACAAACAACCTATCCTTGCACTGTTGCAATTTGCTTGCACTAGTGTAGGTACAATATTTTTGTGTAAGAGTATATTTGACCTTCCTTACTAAAGACTTATGTATGAGTGAAGGTGCTCTAAGCCTAAGGGCTTAGAGCACTCCGTTTATGTGACAAGAGACCTATTCTAGCACCGAGGCAGAGTTCCCTTCACTTAGTTTCCAAGTTACTTTTGAAAGAACTGAAAGATATGCTAAAAAAGAATTGCAAATGTAATGAAATTATAAAGTAAATTATTTGTGAAAAAGGAAATGCTTCAATTCATTAAAATTTTCAAAGGAAATAAACTTCATGAAATCAAAGCACTTTAAAAGAATCAAACAGTAGCCTAAGTATTTTTCACGTGTTAATCAACTTTGGTACTTCACCCAAAATGCATATGTTCTTCGCAAGTATAATATGATAATTTGATACAACTGCTTTTAGACCTTTCAAAGATGAACTTTTAATACTGAAGACAGTTACTGAATTAGTGGTTCATTCACTTGTGAAAAAATTGAAAATAATATGTAGGTAAGTGATTCGCTATTTGCTGCAAGGAATGACTAGACCAAAGTGTAGGCAACATCATGCACTGGTGCAGGAAAGAATTCCTTGCACGATCTGAATGAAAATGAATTAAAACAGAGAATGAGAGTAAAGGAAATGCAAGAAAGATATTTCATAAGCAAACTAAACACATCTACTCTCAAACCCCGAATCTGTTTCACACATTAGTTGCACAAGATATTTTAATTAAGAACTTAAAGATTAATGATTAAAAATATAACATCACACAGCTACAAAAGAAATAACCACATTGTCTTACTAAATAGCGAAAGCGAGAGGGGTAAATGAGCTAGGTTGGCTGGGTCCTAGCCAACCAGATCATTTCCCTTCGAAGGAACGAAAAATCTCAGCACTTCAAATGGACATCAAAGATAAACTAAACGCTGCATATGAAAATCATGGTGGTTCTCTTGTATTACTCGATTTGGTAAATATACATTACATAGCAGTCCAACCCCAGAGCTGAGGAAATAACCAAATTACATAAAACAAAATTATAATCGATGGTTCACTAGCTTCCTACCTATGATCTATATCATATATATCCTTTCATCTCTAGGACTTTTACAATAATTACATATATATATTGTTCAGGCCTTTTAGCCAAACATACTTAGAAAACCAAAATTTCAAACTTGGCTAGCAGTTATAATACACATAAACATCGCTTGGCCATAACCTAACTTTGAAGAATAATCTTTGAATGTGTGCCACCTAATTCAGTTCATTAGCAGTTATACTCAGAGTCAAGGATCGAGACCCATCCTCATGGAAGATTTACCTTCCCGAAATCTCAGACAGGTTTCGTGGCAGTGTAGGAATCTACTTGCACTAGTCAGCTCATTCATCATTAACACTAAGTTCCATGATTACACTAGGAAATCAATATGAGTTACAAGAAGTATGTAAATAGGCATGAAATATGTATAAAAAGATTAAAAAATTGTTGTAATAAATATTAATATAAAATATGAGCATGTGAAGGAATGAGTAACTATCTTGCACTAGTGTAGGAAATAAGGGTGTTTTATTGAGGTAAAACAACGGTTGATATTGATGAAAATGGGGTAGAAAATAGGGAAATTTAGGATACCAACATCCTCCCATCCCTAATTTGTTGTGTGTCCTCACACAACATTTTACCTTTGCAAAAAACCTTCAAAAATGAATGGCTAGCTCCTCAGTTCTCCACTTCAATGTTTATTCCTGTCTTTAATATCTTTGGCTTCTTGTCTAGGGCTTTTCATATCTACTTAGGCACCTTCTTGAGACATCTATAGCATCTGGAATCCCGATATTTCCATACCTTTACTTGCTTCTTCGGCCTCTTTACTTCTGCCAGTAACTCCACCTCACTCTACTTCTGCCAACTCTGCTCTTTCATGACCTAGTTCAAAGCTTCCAGGTCATGGACTTGTCCCTCCAGGTCTACTATTCTACTATTGAGGAAAAGAGTGGAGGGTTATGTGCTAAGCTCTTCGGGTGTGAACATATTTTCTACCACAGAATTGAAACAAGTCCCAGCATCATCAAGGTCAAGGTTGTTGAAAGCCTACTTTGTGACATCACCGAGGGTTTCTATACTCAGGGTTTTCTCATTATTGAGGGTTTTTATTCCCTCACCAATCTCTGTACCTTGTGCGCTAAATTACTGGGGCTCTTAACACCTTGTTCTCTCGGCTTCTCAGGGGATTCAACACCCTATCCTTCCAAATTAGTAGGGGTTTCAATTCCCCATTCTTCTACCACTATAGGGACTTCAGTACCCTGACCTTCTAACACCACATGGTCTTAAATACCCTGGCCTTTTAAAATCACAGGGTCTTCAATGCTCTAATCTTTAGAAATTGCAAGATCTTCAATGCCTTGACCTTCAAAAACTATAGGGTCTTCATTACCTCGCTCCCCGAAATCATTGAGGGTCTCCATATCTAGTTCGCTGAAATTATCAAGACACTTTAAATGTTGTTCCTCTTCATTCTCTTCAGCTTGCACTTCACGAGTATGTAGTGTCAATGTCATCTTTCTACTCTTTAGCCTGCTGATAAATGTTAACAATAGGACGTCATCTTCTACATTCTCCTCATCGTCCATAGTGTGTGCCACTGCTTTTACAAGCACCGAGAGATTATGAAATGTTGGGGAACTTTGGGGTGTTTCATCGATTACGATTAGAGAACTCAACTAGTTCATCCCTTGGGCGATAGTTTTCCTCCTCATTGAGGTTCTAGTCTTCCTCTTCTTTGCCGCGGGTGGAGTGTTCTCAACGACCCTCTTCTCTGCTCACATCGGTGAACTCTTACCTTGCCGGTTGGTAGGAGAAAATGTCCCCACCTTTATCTTCTTACCTGTACTAGTGCTAGTAGTTTCTTCTGCACCCCTTTCTCAGAATTCTTTCAAAAATGCTTCCCACGTTATTCCCTTTTTTCTAACTTCTTCTTGACCAGCATCGTAATGAGTCCACGATGGCAGAGTTTGTTTGCAACCTGGCTTGCACTTCCGCTTTTCACGTTTTTTACCATCTTTTCAAGACTTATGAGCAAAAAGTGAGGAAAATTAATCAATTTTCCTGCCTCAAAATGCAACAGCAATTGAAGGTGGTATACGAACGCCAAGGTATAGCGTCCTTCCCCTGTGACAAAAATATGTCATATAAACAGTAAATCTTGCCTCTTCCTAACCATTGCGATCTGTGGAAGTCTCTTTCTCCAATTGACTTTAATTTTCTTATCAACCATGAACTAGTGCCAATGCTTCTTTGCAAGCCGTTCCTTTTTAAACCATCACTCCCCTGTGAGTGGCAGGATTGTGGCTTGTGTAATGAACTCTTCTGTAATTTTAAACTTTAAGCACCTAACCTCGACTCATCCTTCTTTGAACGTCCTTGCAAACTCTAACACTACAGCCATGTCAAACCCGTAAAACTTTTGTAGGAATGGCACGAATCCAGATTATTGTAATAGTGCAAGACTATTCCTATACTCAGCAGTTTGTTCAATCTCTTGTAGCGACAATGGTTCACTCCTGATAGATGCCATTTCGAACCTCCTCTAGTTCACTGATCACACCCTTGAAGGAATTTCTGAGTGACTCCAACATTTGCCGAGAGTTTTATGCCAGAGGTTCCTCGCCCTCTGTCTTTTTCAGACAGTCACCCAGCTATGATGGAACAACCCCTCCCATATCGGGTGTAGATTTGTGTCAGCTCGTTACACGTGAATCGTAATAATTGGATGCAGCAATGGTATATGCGGCAGTGTTGCAATGACTATAATGATCGGATTATGGGTAAATTAGTGATGGTTAAGAAATGTAAAATTATTGCAAGGAGGATGAGTGTAGGTTATCAAACAGTTGTACCCTTCCACGGTCAACATCATAATTCAATCAGACATATTTTAGCATTTATTAAAAAAGATTAGATTTCAAATCTTACACATCTTACACTTTAAAGATTTGTTCCTAGATTATTAATTAATGAAACAAAGTATTAATTAAAACATGGAATGAGAGAACATATCAACACATGTGTAGGAAAATACAGGCCCATAAACCCTTGATAAACCATTTCAGGATTGTGTAAGTTGCATGTTTACCGTCTTTGTGAGGATGGAATCAATCACCTTATTCTTGGACTCCACCTGACCATTTTCTTGTGGAGGATACGGTGTAGATTTCCTATGAAGTATTTTGTACTGCTCCATCACACCCTATACCAGATTAGAAATAAACTGCGATCCATTGTCAGAAACAATTTCTCTAGGAACACCAAATCTAGTAAAGGTTTTAGTAAAAATAAAGTCAACAACAACTCTTTTAGTAGCAAAAGAAACAACTTTAGCTTCTACCCATTTTGCAACAAAATATGTACAAACCAAAATATGCTTTTTATTTGATGATGCGGGACTTATTGGTCCTATGAAATCAATGGCCCATTTTTCAAAAGGCTCAATATAAACATGATGACATAAAGGAATTTCATTGGTTTGATTAGGTTGGCCAATTCATTGACAACTATCACACCGCTTGACATACTGTTTGGAATCCTTGAACAAGGAAGGCCAAAAATACCCAGCTCACCACACTTTGTGTTGAGAATAATACTGAGGGGGGGGGGTGAATCAATATTATCAAATTCTTTTTCAATTTATACAAACATTTGCAGATCTGAATAATGAATCTTGTGTATAACTTCCAGACTTATAATTTAATTTATTCTTTAGATGTTGATCATTAATCTATGTGTCACAACCATATAACAGTAAACATGAAAAATAGAGTAGACAGTCACACCAATGAACACAAGATATAAGGTAGAAACCCAATGTCGGTGAAAAACACCTGCTGCAATATGTCTCTATCTTCTTTCAATTATAAACTTCTTTTTACAATGATTCTATACTGGTGCAGTCTTATACCAGCACGCAGGCTTCAACCTGCAGAAGGCTACAACCTTCTCTCATTCTACAGACTCTCCTGGAAGGGAGCTACAACCCCCTTTGCTCTTGTACTAGCTGAGGTACTAGTACCTAGGTGCTGACCTAGTGAAGGCTTCAACCTTCTCTTTTCTTCTACATACCACGTTTCATAAATTTTCAAACTGGATCCATGAATATCAATCAAACATCAAATAGATCTGCAATCAACCAAATTCCTTGTACAAATACTGAATCAATAACTTCTTAGCACACAACAACCAAACACCAATTAAGAACCCTGAATACTACAGTAATAGACAAAAACAACTAAAACATATTTCAAGAAAAGTTCTCAACTTCACCAATAGAAACCTGTGGGTATCTACACTTCTGTTATGTTGAGCCTGCGCACCTTTGCACTTGCGTTGTGTCTGATCTGCGCACCTCCGCACCTGCGCTGTGTCTAGCCTGCACACCTCTGCACCTGTTCTGTGTCTGATCTGTGCATCTCCACACCTGTGCTGTGTCTAGCCTGCAGACCTCCAGGTATAGACAATTTATCAGTGTTCAATTATACCCCAAACTATCAGATTTACAGATCTGGTTATGCGCCAAAGAGATCTCGACCCATCAGTAGATCCGACTTATAATACTCAGGTTTCTCCTTGATTTAGGTCCAGCTATATCTCACCAATTGATCACCAGTATTTCAGATCATATGCTCCTGAAGATATTCAATACACCTATTCCCAGCCAAATGATCTCCTTTCCTTTTTATAAGCTAGGCCTTACTTAAAACATGGTCCAAAACCATAGAGATCCAAAACTAGGGACCCAAAACCTGGGTTCAATACTTTAGATGGAAAACCACGAACTAAAACCATAGGATCAAAAATGTCAGACTAAATACCATGGATGTTGCGGGAAGTTCTCCCCTAAGGTTCTTGGGTGAAACCTTAGCAGACGGAAAATTATCTAAGTTAAGAAACACACACACACACAACCGTTTACGTTATAAATAACTACCTTTAGGGTGAGAGGGGCATACCTGATGTCCTATGTTTGAGTAGTTACTCAAGGGTGCAAACCCTTCTTCACGTCCCTTCCGCTCCTTGGTCCTGTAAAAACCACAATTCCACAAACTACAACAGTATATGGACAAGATTTTACATAAAAATGATCTTTATGTTATATGAAAAGATGAGTTAGTTACAAACTTATAAGCATCTATTTAAGTATGAACTTCACATATAAATATCATTAACACAAAGACAAGAGCGTTTCGGGAACAAGACGTGTTTCTTTATTAGATAAGTAAAATAATATGAAACAAGAGCAATATCACCTGAATCTGCTTCTGCAGGCTCCAAGCTCAGCCTCCTTCTGGATCCGTCCCGCCTCAAGCCACTAGTAGGTCACCCTCCATTACTCTCTCCAAGATGTGATGGAAAAAATGAACATCCAAACACAAAGGAAACAAAGGTTTCCTATACAAGATGGGGGAAGTGCAGGAGGCACAAGGGCTTCAGACCTGATCAGGGGGTTAGAAATTCAGTTTATTAACTTTGCTCAAAATTTCTCCTCCTTAGGCCTTCCCCATTGATGTCTTTTATACCAACTCCAAGGTAGTTTTTTTGTTAGGAATTGGTTGGACAGTTGAGGCCACTGGCACAACAGGTGATCAGCAGGTAAAACCCGCGATCTCCGCCCGAAAAATAGGAATTTATATTTTTTAAGTGTTTTAATACATATACGTGGGGTTTAGGTATGTATGAACCCGCGTATACACACGTTTAACTCAGGGAAATGTCGCGTACAGGGAATAAAACACTGTTTTTTTAGATATATGACCAGGTCTGGAAGGAGGGGTTGCCCTAGGCCATGGCTGAAGCATCACAAACCATACTGGTGAGATTTGGAGCTATAACAGATGCCCCCTAATATATGAGGTCAGAAGGGGTACATGATGGCCGAAATGTATTAAGCAAGTAAATGGAAAGGAAACCTGCCAGAAGCTGAGGAGTACTTCACCGGAAGTCAGCCTGCCAAGCCACAAAAGAAGATCAGAAAGAAACACCGTCTGAGGCGGGCATACCCATGCTCAGAGAAAGCCAGGTAAAGCACATGTCCGCATATCAAGTAAAAGCGGATCCACTAAGTATACAAGTATAAATGACTGGAAAATACATAATGGATCATCTGATCATGATCGAACAAGTACATGTCTAAATATCACATATAAAACTATCAATGATGCTGAGAAATACAACGGAACACTGATATCAAAGACTGATCCAAAAGGTACCAACTGAACATGATGGAAAAGGATGGTACTACACTGCAAACTCAGGTGCCAGCATATAGAATGTCTCCATGACTGATTGCAACATACAAGGTGGAGTGGTATCAACTAGCAGCAACAAGAGCAACTGTCAAGTGAACCAATGAATGCTGATACAACCTGAGGTCTTCACCGACCGCCATGGTACATTTCTACACCATGGAAATAAATGATCTGAAGTCGACCATGTGAGAAATCGTTTGATTACCGGTCATTGATGTATACCGTTAACAAATGCGAGACTACTCACCGATAATGATAATGAGCGTCAAGGTACCCAGTACAAACTGACAAGTGTGAATAAATGAGCTGTAGTCGAACACCTGTAAGAATCTATCGATCAGGAGACAATGATGGTTTCCCACTGTCGATAGCGAAGGATCTGCCACTAATGATTGCAAACCCCAAGGTACTGCCAAATGGCTCTAGATCTTTGCCCCAGAGCAATGAGTGGGAGTCGATAGGGAAAGATCCATTAGAAGGAAGGCATTAAGGCATCCTTCATCAATCTAGCACGAGTGTAACTCGTAGGCCAATATTGTGGAAGGAATCGGACAAAGGAGGATGTAGTAACCGAACCGAAGTACATTTCCGGTGTACACAAGATGTAGCTAACGCATGGCAGAAACCCTCTGAACCAACCAATAATGAAAGCTGACATAGAGGCGAGGTATCCACCAATAGGGTCAAATGGAAACCAAGGTACTACACGAATCCCAATGTGTGATAATGTAAGCTGACGTCGAACACAAGGGAAACCACTCAGTCAAAGACCCATAATAATGATCGATGCTGAGCACAAGGTAACCTATCAATAATGAAAATAGGGCCAGGGTGCAACTCTAGGCCTGCCCTCAGAGCAAGATGTCGTCGTCGATAAGGACAAGACCCGCCAGCAAGAAGTCAATGGGACCTTCTCAAACCAGCACAAGTAAAGGACCAGTATACTGATGTGATGTAAGACATGATACTGACAACCGGGATGGCCGACTGAAAAATGAGTCAAGAGACACCGCAGAGAGGCCGACTCAGGCTAACTTCCCTTGAACAAAAGCACGACTCAATGTGACTATGGCAGCGTATAATGAATCCGTATAAGTTCGTTATACAGGAGGCATGAATGAACCCTCCATATGATTGGAAGAGGTAACCAATCGGGGGAGAACTGACTCAAGAACAGTGGTTATGGCAAACCTAAGTCAAGCTAAATCCCACCCATGCGGAGGAGACTTTGTTTTGAGTGCGTTGTTCAAGGGCGACACGTCCGACTCTTTCTGCCAATAATAAGTGGAAATACTGTCCCGTTCCCGCTCTTTTTGAAATATTTTATTTTTTTGTCTTTTTCTGTTAAGCTCGAAAAAGAATAAAAGAATGCTATGGTATAATGGACAAGGACGAGTGTCGGTGAAACAGATGATCTAGTTCCTGGGATGGGAACTTTCCTATGCTCAATGCAGGGAGGCGAAAACTGGTCGGTGACACTCAAAGGTATGTCCTTTCCATGGGTCAAGGTATGTCAAGTTGCAGCGATTTAAAGGTATGCAAGGTTGATTTTTGCAGACGTCATGGTCAAAAGTGGGCTTAAACATGAGTCCAGTGAAGCCGGCTCTAGGCCAAAAGGTGCAAATGGTCAACATGCAATGCAACAGTACAACTCAACACAAAGGAGCCTTTAGGGTATAAGGCCAGAACAAAGCGAAGAAGCTGAGAGGAATGAGTCTTCAACACATAAGTCATGGCGGGACTACAAAGGACTCCCGAGCCTAAGGATAAAAAATCAGCATGGGCGCCAAGCGACAACAAGGTACTAACTAGGGCACCCATGATAAGGTAGGTTGTACCACACGAGTCATGATGCTTCTAAGCAATGAGAAGGTTCCGCACCATAACTTGGTGGGGTCGATCCGAAGGCCAAAAATGGAAAAGGAAACTGATAAGTGCACAATGCAGGCGGAAAAACCTAACCTATATGCCAGTTTCGAGAACCAATACCTGTCAGAACGGACCAACCA
>APFE031422834.1:138551-150815 GCA_000404065.3 Pinus taeda
TAATAAAATTTATCTAAATATTATTAAACATTTCCCCTTTCCCTCCCCATGGCAAATATAGTTGTTTTCTTCTAGTTGTTAGGTTGATTTGTTTCCCTATTTAAGCTTCTTCCTAGATCTATTTCTTCATCATGTACTGAAGATGAACCACACTTGTTGGTTCGAAATGCATTGACCAAAATATCCAATGTGATTTCTTCCGAAAAAATCTTTATATATTATATCTTGATGTTTTCTACATTATGACTCCTTGTTGTTGACAAAAATCTTTGAAGTTCTACTCTCCTCCTTTGTCGGATTTGATTACTTTGAAAGGATTTTCACTTTTCTTTTGTGCTTATACATTGAATTCTTTTAACCTTGAGAATGTATCTACTTTGTTTTTGAGAAAATACACCAATGTATTCCTGCTATATTCATTAATGAATGTTATAAAATAAAGACTACCACCAATAGACTATGTCTACATTTGGCCACATATATATGTATGGAAAAGATCTAAAACCTCTTTTGCTTGAGAGGAAGATGTGGGAAAGTTGTCTCTTTTATGCTTGGACAAAACACAAATTTCACAATTATAGTCTTTTTCATTCATTGTAGGGAGACCAATGGAAATTGACTTTTTTTGAAGCTCACTTAGACTCTTGAGTGGTATGTGGACATATGTAGAATTCCATAGCTAAGACTCATATATTCTTGACACATTATGGACAAAATACTGTGACAGATTTTGACTTCCAAGAGTCAACAGAAACATTATATTGTTGGTTTTTTCAACCTTAGTTATCAGTCTTCTATTGTGAGGTTTGTGATAGATATAACATGTGTTCCCTTAAAATATTACATCATAACCATGTTCCATCAGTTGTCCTACAATAATGAGTTTATGCTTCATTTTGGAACATAATAAACATCAGGAACATATTTCTACTGATTATGTTTAGTAAGAATAAGAACAATACCTTTTCATTCAGCTTTAATGTAAGAATGATCTCCAAGATTAATTTTTGATGTTATGGAACCATCAAGACAAGAAGTTTTTTGTTACCTATCATATGATTGCTGCAGCCACTATCCAACAACCAAAGATCCTTGTTGTAAGTGTCTTCAGAAAGTTGGCATGAAAGAAACATTGATTCAGAGGATTCACCATCATTGTTGGAGAGATGGGCATTGCCTCTTTGCTAATATAATTGTTTCCTATTGCATTCATGTTCATAATGACAAATGTTTTTGTAGTAATAACATTGGCATTGATTTTCTCCATGGCCTTCTTCTCTAAGTTTTCTTTTTGTGGAGGTCTCCATTGCTTTGCTACATGATGATGTTCTGATCTACCTCGTTTGTTGTTGCCTCTATATCCTCTACCACTGCCTCTGCCAAAACAAATTTGTGCTTTGAAAGATTATTCCATGGAATCTTCTGCCAAGTTGAGTCTTCTTTCGTGTGGTAGAAGTGATCCAGTCAACTGTTCTACTGAGAAAATTTAAAAATCTTTGGATTCCAAAATGGATGTTACAATCATGCCATCTTTCTTGTGTAGACTTCGAAGGACATTTTGAACAATTTTCTGATCTGAAATGGTTTCACCAATGAGCTTGATCTAATTTACAATTCCCACGACTCTAGTCATGAACTAATCCAAATTTTTTATGTCATCCATCTTTAGGGTTTCAAACTATGATCTCAATGTCTATAATTCATTGTCTTCATTGTATCATTACCTTAATACGTAGCTTTCAATATTTCCCAAGCTTCATGTGCTTTGGACTAGAGTGGATCTCTTTGAGTTGTGTATGTGTTAACAACGTTGCCTTCAGGGATGTAGGGTGCGTTACTTTGGCTAGCCTTTATGGAAAAGACTTTCTTGTTATCCTTTGCATACTTTTGATCTCTGCGCTTCAACAAGATTCAAAGACTACTCTCACTTTTCTCACGTTGCTCCTCTCTCGGGGAGTCTTATGCAAACTCGTCTCTTCTCTCTATTACTCTGAAGGAGTCTTACACAGGCTAAGCTCTGATACCATGAAAAACAATGAAACTAAAAAATGTAGTGATTGCTCTTCTCAATATTCAAAATGGCTAAATAGATTACATTGTAAACATCAATAATAAATGACTGAAGTAGAACTTGACATATATGGAGTAGAAATCAATTAAAAAATGATTAGTATATGAAACCTAACAAATAACATAATCAAATGTGATGACACTTAACTGATAGTGATATTAATATCTCAACAAAACCGAGAGTTATGAAAGAAACCAAGGAGGTGATTCCATACAGGATTTTGGATGTAGAGAGTAAGGGCCTACTATAACATGTCCTCTATCATTGTTGGAAACATTAATTCGGTAGAGACGCACAACGACTTGTGGATCTTAATTTTGTAGGAAGAGTTGAGTAACTGTGGAGTCTAAATTATCTTTATGTTTGTATATTATTCATTTGTCAGTGCTTCAAACATTTTCAAATCATTCCATGGCAGATGTTCTAGTCTCATCTTCATCCCAATCATTAATAGTGTTGGTGGTTTTAAATTGGCATTGAGTCTTTGAGATTTTGTGTGTATATTTATGTAGTAAATAATTATGTTCAATATTACTCTAGTTTGTAATCTACAATGTGAAGTAGGTCAGAAAAAATGGTTTAATAATTTGAAGCTATTTATAGAAGGAATCACGTGAAGGTAAAATCTCAGCATGGATGGTTGTCGAGTTAGATTGGCAGTTCTGGATCTAGGGAAGGATCCCTCATTTGTTGAAGACATGAGAGTGGTCTTCTGGTGATATTATGTGACAGCTTGAGATGTTGGTTAAGTAGTTGAACTTGTGAGATATGTCATTCTGGAGTTCAAGAGTGGAAAGTGGGAACCCAACATTCCAACTACACCTTTACGAGGGTTAAGAGACAACTTGATGGATCTAGTAGCCTAGACAATTTTGAATTGATAATGATGGATTGAATTGATAAGTATGGAGAGTTATAATCGCTGAAAGAACCATGTATGTGAAGGGCATTCTCGTAGACTAGTGGTTACAAAGGTTTGGCACCCATGTGTTACAGTAGATGGTTGTTCCTTTATGTTAACACTCCTCAGTATCCCAAGGCTAAGAAAGGAGACCGATAGAGGTAACCAAAAACAAACTTTGGATTTAGTAGCTAGTCCTACCAAACTAGAGAGGTATATCTATGCAATCTCATAGCCAATAAAATCACTATGAGGGAAAATAGATCGTAGGCTAGATATTCAACTTAATAGGTCTTGATTTTAGGGCTTGTTGGACCAAGGTCATAGGTCTAGGAACTAGGTCAGGGTTTCTAAAGATCAATTGTAGAGATACAATGGGGAAAGGTAGGTATGATCAATGAAATATTGGAGTTGTAATTGTGGTATAGGGTTGAAATAGGGAAGTATCAAAACGAGCATAATCTTCTGAATTCATTTATAAGAAGAAAGAACACATAACATGAAAATCTCATCAGAACAGAGCATAAGACTTATGAATTTTGTTAAACACCTATGAGATGATCACAATAAAGAATATATATGGTAGTAAGGAGAAATGCATATTTAATTTTATGATAAAATAGAGGAAAAAACATTGTCGCAAAAGCATACCACAAGAATCCCAAGATAATAGTTGCAACTGCTTGTATTATTCCTACAAAGTGTACACTAGCTCCATGCTTCTCACTCTCAAATGTCCAACCCTTTATTTGACTTAGATCATGATACATATATATGAAAAACTACATTCCCCCTCTCAGGGATTGAATCCATCATCATAGGAATTGTTTACATCAAAATCTCTAACCATACCTAAAACTAGGGAGGACATAAGCCAACTCCCTGTTTAGCCTAAAACTAACTTAGTTGACTTTACAAGAATTAATAACCATAATATTCGCATGAGATAACTTTAAAAATCACTATGAAACTTAGTGATATCATTTAAACTCTTTGGAGGACAAATTACATCAACTGGAATTGACTTTTACTAAGAAAAATTCGAAAATTGGCCTCTTTCACAGAAAAACAACGCCTATTATCAAAAGCGTAGTGCCCTCGTTGTAGAGCCATTTGGATGTCTTTTCTTGATCTTTAAGTTGAAATAAAACTTGGTGGTGATAGCCCTAGATGTCATGTAGACCTTAGAACCTTTAAACTAGCAAAATGTTTCCTCCAAGCCACCTTAAAATGCAATTTCCCAAAGGTACTCCCAGAAGTGTAGCGCTTGCCTAAAATTAGTGGCATAAGTGTGTATAACAACATGTTTTTCACCATATATGACAAAATTAGGAGTTGACATGGAAAACCAAGAATTTTTTGTAGGGGTCAAGATGCATCCAACAATGTAATCCACTTGTCATTTGGAGGCTTCGAGGAAAAGCGCAGCACCAGGGCACTGCACTTCTATACAATTGAAATTACCAAAATTGACCCAAAATTCAAAATTGACAATTTTTTTTCAAAATTTGCTGAAACTTCATATTTATCATCTCTCAGTGATACCATAGACAACTAGAGATGTATCGGCCAAAAAATATAAGTTATCCCTCTTCTTTAGGTTGATTAGAGTTTTCTTAAGTTCTTGGTGTAGTAATGTCTAGCCATGTGTATCTCAAGGTTTATGGATTTTCATACATTCCTTAGCAGCTTCTCCAAGTACTCATTGACCTTCTTAAGAAAATGTTCCTTATCCTTACCAATTATGCAGCTATAGGGTCAACAGGGTATTTTTGTACTGATGAGAGAAATGATTCCTTGTCATTCTCCAACTCTACTACAATCATGTCATCCAGGTCTTCATGGATTTGAGGAGGAGGTGACTCATCCTTTTGTCTAGTTGTTGATATTGTTTTTGGCTTCCTCGGCTTCCCTCAGAATTCTTTATCCTATAGCTCTTCTACTGTTGGGTTGTGTTATATTCTTTCCACATAGTTAACAGGGGGCTTGAGGGGTACCCGTAACCCCACTTTGTGGAGTCTGGGGCAGCGCCTTGGAAAATTTTTGTTTTGGACCCTATGTTAGGTTGGGTGGACCCACCTATGGTTTTGTGCATGATTTTCACACATGTTTTTTGGACACGATGTTTTTTGGTCCATGGTTTTGGACGCGATGGTTTTCAGTCCATGGTATTGGATGCTTCGGCATGTATAAATATGTATTGTAACATTGAAAGGAACATAATGAAAAATCAAGCTGGTAGTCCCGGTTTTGGGATCTGGTGGGAAATCTCTGTGTATATGTGTTTTATGTGTTTTGCTCTCGCATTTTTTATTTTTCATGTGATTTAGAATTTGTATGCAGGTAATTTCTGTACCGGGTTAAAACCTACATCTACGTCTATGACTGCCTTGCCTTTATACTTCTCTGCCACCAAATCTGCTTTGCTGGATGAAGCATGATCTCCTCTAGGGTTACGTTGGAACAAAAAATTTACCTTGAGTTTCCTATATTCCTGCTGCAAAAATGACACCATGAAGTTTTCGTTGGCCAAGTCGTATTTAAGTTCTATGATTTTTGCCTCTTTCTCTCTGATTATCTCTTCAGCTAATTTTTTTTCCTCATGCTGTGCTAGGTTAGCCATGTCAAACTCAATAGGTCCCTACTCTTCATTATGCTCTGGTACATCATTTCCTCCACCTGACATCTCTGGCATCATAGTGCTGGGATGGACTCTTTCTGTTAGAAAGTTATATATTATAGAGCAATGAAACACATAAAATATTATAGAAATAAAAGTACAGAAAACACATAAAATAAGAGAGACAGAGATATATGTGGTTCACCCAGTTTGGGCTATGCCCACGGAGAAACCACCAGTCCTTCCTTTTATATTATCCAGCCAATTGAAGAGATACAACCTATAGCAGATCAATTGTAATTCCCTCTTCGCTCTCAATCTCCTCTTTCTTCCTCACTCAGAATATAGATCTACATAGACGCAATACAATTACCTCATATATAGTGAGGGGTTGCCTTCTAGTGAAAAAAAACCCTAAATTAAATGTAACTTATACCGTCAGATCTCCATCTAATGAACGACCTAGATTGACTATGAAATTACAACATTTTACAAGGAAATTTTACATCTATTTTTAGCTTTGGGGGCACTACCCCCGATCCCCCCGGGGGGGCTCCCAAAGGTCAAAACCCCCCCTAGACCCCTCCTATAGCGAATATTTTATGGGCGGAGTTGCTTCCCCATTAGGAACTCGGGTCGAAAGAAACAATACCTTTGAATACATAAGATAATCAGGCTCCACACCTAACAATCTACCACTTGGAGACTGATTATAGCAACTCCACCACTGCTGCATTTGCTGGACAATGACTCCACTTTCGACCTAGTTGTTTCTCATATTCTTCATCATACTTGAAGACCAATTGAAATTGAGAAGATTCTCAATTTCTCCCTGGTTACAACTTTTGTTAACATATTTGCAGGATTTTGGCTAGTGTGTATCTTTTCCAGCTTCAATTATCCATCCTCCAACGCTGACCGTATGAAATGGTATTTGAGCTATATATGTTTAGTATCGGAATGAAATGCATAGTTCTTTGCAAGATGTATGGCACTCTAGCTGTCACTGTATAACCTGCCCAACTCTTACTTCTTACCCAATTCATCCAGAAACCTTTGTAACCAAATCCTTTCTTTACTAGCCTCTGTAGCAACAACATACTCTACTATTTTTGTTGAGACTGCAACAACACTTTCTAGTTTTGAGACCCAACTAGCAATTGTTCCACCTACAGTAAACACATACCCTATTGTGCTCCTCCTATTATCTCTATCACCTGCCATATCTGCATCAACATATCCCTTTAGAGCAATGTTTGAACCACCAAAGCATAATTCGTGATTTGTGGTACCTCTCAAATACTTGAGAATCCACTTCACCGCCATCCAATGTTCTTTTCCTAGATTGCTCATGTACCTGCTTACAACTCCCATTGCTTGTGCAATATCAGGTCTTGTGCAAACCATTGCATACAGTAAGCTTCCAACTGCTGATGCATATGGAACTTTAGACATATAAGCCATTTATTCCTCATTTTTGGGACACTCCTACTTACTTAATTTGAAATGGCTAGCCAAAGATATACTAACTCATTTCGCATTCTGCATATTAGACCTTTTCAACACCTTTTCTATGTACTCACTTTGAGACAATGTAAATTTGTGATTCTTCCTATCTCTAGTTATTCTCATTGCAAGGATTTGTTTTGTAACACCCAAATCCTTCAATTGCAAATGAGTTTGCCAATTTTCTTTTGAGCACATTTATTTCCTGCACGTGAGAACCTACAACAAGCATGTCATCTACATACAATAACAATATAATATAGCTACCATCATTTTGCCTTTAGAGATAAACAAAATGATCATAGTGACATCTAGTATAACCTTGTTTAGACATAAACCCGTCAAATTTTAGATACCACTGCCTTGGAGCCTATTTTAAGCCATACAAGCTCTTATTCAATCTGCACACTAGTTTCTCCTTCCCTTTTACCTCATATCCTTGTGGTTGTTGCATATATATCTCTTCCTCCAAATACCCATGGAGAAAGGTTGTCTTTACATCTAACTTCTCAAGATGCAAACCGTCAACTGCTACTAGACTTAAAATAGTTTTGATTGAAGTAATTTTAATAATAGGAGAAAATATCTCTTCAAAGTTTATACCCTTTTTCTGTGCAAAATATTTCACCACAAGTCTAGCTTTATACCTTTTTCTACCTCCATATTCTTCTTTCAACTTGTAAACCCATTTATTTTGTAATCTTGTTTTACCTACAAGCAACCTGACTAAGTCCCAGGTATGGTTATGTGCTAAGGATTCCATCTCTTCTTTCATGTCTTGCTCCCACTTCTTCCTGGTTTCTACCTATACTGCTTCTTCATAACATTCTGGTTCACTAGAATCAATCAACAATACATAATATAATGAAGGAGAGTATCATTCAGGGGGTCTACTTATCCCGATACATCTTCTAACACCACTTTCAAGTGTTTGAGGTGCTTGCTTCTATTGTGGTTGTTGTTCTGGATGTTGATCATTATGATCTTCAGGCACCATCACTTTTTCTGTGATCTCGTCAAGCACTGTGTATTTTCTGTTTTCTTTTTCCTGTTTCTTTTTTTGCCGCTGATCCTTATAAAAAACCTTTTCATTGAATATGACATCTATGCTCCTAATGATTTTGTGTTTTTCATAATCATAAAAGCGATAACCAAAATCATTAACACCATATCCAATAAATGTACATTTCTTTGCTTTTTCCTCAAGCTTTGTTCTATTTTCTTTATTGATGTGGACAAAGGTTTCACAACCAAAAGTCTTTAAAAAAGAGTAGTTTACCTTTTTACCTGTCCATGCCTCCTCTAGAATACCACCATCCAAGGAACTCAAAGGCCCTCTATTTATTAGATAAACAACAGTATCTGCAACATCTACCCAAAATTGTAAAGGTAATCCTACATCCAATCTCATGCACCTTGCATGCTCCATGATTGTTCTGTTCATCCTTTCTGACACACCATTTTCTTGTGGTGTCCCTGGAACTATATTCTTTCTGCAAATTCCATTCTCTAAATAGTACCTATCAAACTCTTTGCTACAATATTCAACTCCATTTTCTAATCAGAGACACTTCAACCTTTTTCCTGTCTCATTTTCAACAAAAGATTTCCATTTCTTGAAAGTGTTATCACTCAGGTTGTCCCTAGCTCCTATTAGGGATACGGCCGAGGTAACCACAAACCAATCTTCTGATTGCAGGTTCTAGCCCACCTGCAATCGGAGAGGGCTCTCTCCTTTAGATTCAACCTCAGTTGATCTGGATTCAACCTTAGTTGATGATTTTAGGCTAGCTTTCTGACTTCAAGGGAATGTTGACTGTGATTGGGAGGAAGGTAGGATTCTCGAGTAAAGAGGCACAGTAAGGTGTTATAAGTTCTGAACCATTGGGAATGGAGTCACAGATTGAGGCATGCAAGCGTTTTCTTGGTCACAAGGGGATACGGAGCGGGATAGTCACGCAGGATACAACATTCAGGCTGCTGAAAGTACGGAATGAACATCAGGGATGAAAGGCAAAAGAGAATCATTTCATCATGCTGACAGAGGGGAGAAATGGATGAGTGGGATCCCGGAGCAGTTAAGAATTCCAAAGACATGCAACCATATACGAATGAAATAGGGTAAACTAGAGCAGTTAAGAATTCTAGCTCATGACCATTTCAAAAGAAAACATCGAAAAGTGCAGAAATTGAACTTAAGGTGTACTTAAACAAATCTTAAGCTATTCTTTTTTCCTGCAACTTAGAATGGCGGAAAGATGATAAAAAACATAAAATAAACAGGGAGGAAGAA
This sequence comes from Pinus taeda, assembly GCA_000404065.3. Taxonomy (NCBI): domain Eukaryota; kingdom Viridiplantae; phylum Streptophyta; class Pinopsida; order Pinales; family Pinaceae; genus Pinus; species Pinus taeda. The sequence goes on from APFE031422834.1 coordinate 147,943, forward strand.
CACTTATTGATCATGCAGAGACACAGGAATTCCGTAATCATTCCTTGGCCCAGAGAAAACAGCAAGTTGTTTCGCAATCCATGCTTTCAACAATATTTGATTATGAAAAATATGACAGTTACAGTGCGAGTATTTACTCAAAGAAAATTGCTGGAAAGAAACTGACCAACAACTACTACTACCAACCAACCAACCCTTTACAATATCGCTTCGGGTGGTATTTATAAACAAAATATCAGGAAGACATCATTACAAATGACCGTGACAGGTCTGCTTAGAACTCTTCAAAAGAATCTGAATGCTACTGGAAATAAATGCAAGTAAATCTTTTTGGCTGCGCTGGGGGCAGCTGAATCAGAACAGGTGACGAGGTGGCCCTTGGGGACCAGATGCGTTGCTGCTGAAGTGAATGTGATTTAGGGCTGCAGTTCGGCCTTGGTGCGAATTGAATGTGCAATTATTATGATTTGAGAGGTTTAAGTGATTTTTCCCTCTTCCTATGCATCTGCTGAAAGATATTCAATTTCTCTTGCTTTGGGCCACTGCTCAAGATATTCTCTGATACACTTTGCCGCTACATTGATGATTTCCGCCGTCGACTGATACTCTTTGACATGCTTGAAGCTGGCTGATTTGATCTGATACACTTTGAACTCTGTGAATGATCTGCTGCTATCTTTAAACCGGATCCTTTGGCACGATTAGGCGATTTCGGGCTTTTTCGGCGCGCAGTGGGCTCGGTAATCTGAAGATTCCTTGAAGATTCCTTGAAATGGCCTATTTCCCGTAGCGATGCGCAAATAGCGCTTCGCGCATCGAAAACTGCCTATGTTTTTTGATCTGGAGCTTCGAAGTGCGACTTTTCTTCTTGCGGCGAAGCTTTTTCGGCTTTTCTGGCTGCTGACGTAAGCACTGCGTCGGTTGTATGGCGGATGACATCATCAGTGGGTCCCTGGTACAGCACGACGTGGTGGGGTATTGGTGGACTGTGGTGAAGAGACTCCGATGCGATATAGCGATATCGCGTCGGCGGGGAAAAAGGGGGATCATTAGGTTGGGTGTGTGGTGCTTGCGATTGTCGATATGCGATATCGCGATATCGCATCGGGGGAGACGGAGGGGTGGACAGACAGGACACTCGGCGCTTGCAATCGCCGATCGCCGATTTCGCTATATCGCATCGGTGGGGAACGGATGGGCAAGGTTTTAAACGAAAGTGAGATGGCGAGGTTGCGATGCGAAAACGACTTTGAAGGGGGGAAAAGGTAACTAAGTGGGTGTGAAGGGCCTTTGAAGTTTCGGAAGGGGTCCGACTACTTCGGGGGAGTTTTATACTTATGAAGGAGTCCATAGTATGTGGAAGGTGGTTTCGGAGGTTGGGTTCTTGCTTAATTTCTGATAAACTAAGCAATTCCCAGGACTTACTATGGTTATTTTTCAACCAGGGGGGAATATTACATAGGGGAATTTACTTAATATTAATACAGGGACGGGAAACATAGGGAGCTATATAATAACGTTAGTGGTTAACATGGAGATGATAAGAAAGCGCTAAGTTCGGGGGGAGCTTAGGCTATTGCGGGGCGGGGGGGAGGACCATATTTCGGGAGAAGATATGGAACAACTTTGAGCAAAGGAGATCTTTACTCAACCAGAGTGATGATGATGATGAACTAAAGAGGTGTCAAGCAGATCTTGACCTCTTTTTGGGGATGTTAGTTAATGATTGGGGGAAAGCAGAGAAGGGGAGTCAGTTATACCTCATTTGAGCCTTTTGCTTACAAACCTTTGCTGATTATGTTCTGCATGATATGATACCTGTAAACTTGGAATTTGTCAGCAATTCGACAGCCTCAGAACTACCTACCCAGCCTACTTCCTAGCATTTTTTCTTCTTTTGCTTGGGGGTGCACTTAGACTTGCAAACCCATCATACATTTTTCTTTTGATGTCTCCTATCTACATACTACCCTTATTTCTTCTAGAGCCCAGATTAAACTGTTGGACTCTTCTGTTTCTCTACCTATCTAAGAGTCTGCCAAGATTAAACTGTTTGGACAGACATACAATCTCTATATTCTAAAACATGAAATTTAAACCTAGGGAGACCAAGATTAAACTGTTTGGACCTCCCTTTAACTAAAGTAGCGATACCAGGAAAACTTTTACAAAATTTGAAGGCAATTGAATGAATCTTGAAGAAGCCTTCTTCATTTGGAGACTGTTTAAGCAAATATGGAGCATTGTAGCAAGCAAAGTACGAAATATTTGGCCTGTGAAATGCCAATCATGAAAAATGAATACCTGCTACAGCAGGAGCTAACAGAAAGTATAAAATATATCAGATATATTTCGAATATAATAAATCCATGTTTTTCTCATGGCATCATCAATAAAAAGTAACATAATAAAGAGAGCCACCAAGAGATGATACATGAGGAGGTCCCCATACATCTGTATGCACAAGCTCTAATTTTTTGCTCTTCTTTTCTTTCCCAACTCTGAGGAATATGACTCTCTTCTGTTTTCCATAAACACAATTCTCAGAGAATTTTAAAACAACATGCTTCAAACTTGGCAACAAATTTCTTGAGTGAAGAATCTGCATCCCCTTCTCACTCATGTGCCTGAGATTATGATGCCACAATGTCGTATCTTCTCCTGTAGAGGTTAAAGAATTAACATAATTAGAAATACCATTGCATAAATACAATATACAAACCTTTTCTCCCTTTGCTATGACCAGCGTGTTGAAAATAATACTGAGAGGGGGGGTGAATCAGTATTATCTAGTTCTTTTAACAAATCTTCCTTATTTACACTTTGAATTATTTTTTCATATCAGTACCATAAATAATGAGCAAGAAAAACAA
>APFE031422838.1:0-13812 GCA_000404065.3 Pinus taeda
TTGCATATATACAATGTTAAAGTTAGCATATGTAAATTATTATTATCATTATTAGTATTATTATTATCATTAATATATAATAATAATGTAACACTCCTCAATTGTATGTAAAACATTGCTAACCTATGTTAAGAAAACTTAGGTCTCATGTGTAACAAGGAAATTAAATACTTTATTATTAAATAAAATAATCTAATCACTTGGACAACCGAGACACCAAGAGATGATACTCTTGCCAAATCCCACTGGTGAATGGGAAGGGATAATTCCTTCACGATAAGACTTCTAGATCCAATTCTAGACAAGCTTAATGGATTGGAGATAAATATCCATTAACCTACTTATCTGCAGAAATATGCTAATTTAAGAAAAAAATGAAAGGTGTGTGGGAGAGAAAGTCTAGAAGTTATCAGGAAAAGCCTCACACAAGAGAAAGGCAAGATTTTATGGGAAAAAACTAGACAAATGGATAAAAATATCCATAAAAGCGAGACACTGCTAATGGAAACCATATCATGAAAGAGCATACTAAAATCTCATTGAAGTGATCAACACGAGCCAGTTGATCTATGGCAAGAAATATCAGCTCAAGGGTGAACTGGAAGAAGACAGTTCTATATTGGCTAGTAGTGATTGGTTTTCCTAGTGACATTCTTTTAGATAATCTAGTTTCCATGGGATGTCCTACATGTTCACTCCTTACCCTTTATGTTGTCAATTTATTTAGCATATCAGATAATTTCCTTGATTTTTCCTTGCTATGAGATGATTATATATGAATACATGTCACAATTATTGTACATAAATGTAAGCCCAGTTAAATTTAGTGAAGGAACATAATATGTGGCCTTTATGCAATAATTTTTATGTTGTCACATCTTTAAACTTATGTGCTATCTCAGTTTCTAATATGGTGAATAGTTATGCTTGAGATACTATATATAGATATATATAATTAAGGTCTAAGGCTTGAAAATGTATAACTTATGGTTCAACTTATCTATGCTATGCATTATGCATTATCGAGTGAATTGAAACTACCGAGGTTCGTATAGCATAAGATATATGTCAGTATTCTTTCAACTATGCTCATAGGGTTATGACAATGATATATGGCAATTTGTGTATTTATGCTAACAAATCCATTAATACTTGTATGAAGTCATCAAAGTACTGAACTATGAATGCATAATCTCATCATGTTGAATGCCCATGATTGATTCTTCCCTCCGAGTAGTAATGTATGCACAAGAAATATTGAAGGGTTTATTCGTGCTGTAGTAAATAAGTCCATTAAAGGAACCTAGAAGTCCACATCATGTATCAATTAAAGAAAAGTAGTTAGTTAGTGGTGTGTTGCCCAAGGGGTATGTGAGAAATTGTATTGAAGCTCGAGTCCATAGAATTCACTTGGGGACTCCAACTTGACTCCAATTTACATAGATATAAGATACACCAAAGAGACATTGACAAAGTACATAGAGACTCTCCACATTCTGTGTGAGTCCCACCTTGTCATACAAATCTTAGAGAATTGGAATAATTCGAGATGGTAAGATCCAAGAAACTAAAGAATATTGTAGGAAACTTGTAAAAATTAATAGTTGAGGATATTTCCTCAGTTCCCTCCATTGTAGCAGTAGTTGTATTTGTTGGTATTTTCGTAACTGTTGCAAAAAGAGAATCAGAGCTGCCAAGAGAATTCACTCGTGAGAGATTTTTTCTTTCAGATAAATACATATTGGGATCATATTTGTTGAAATGGTTCATAGTTCCTACCCAACCTCATGAATATGGTTTGAAACTCTTACCTTTTACCAGAATTCACTATACTTATCCCTTGGGTGAGGAAATTAGTGGATGAAGGAGGGAGCCTCAGTGAGGTAATACCTAGAAACTTGTAAATCCAGATATAAAAGAAAAAAATGTTAAATGTTGGAATTAAACCATAAGATGCTAGATTTAAAGCACAAAATTAATTTTCAAATTGATTAACCGAGGATATTCATCTTTTTCCGTTTCCAATTGGTAATATTGCCCTCTCCAGTTACCTTATCTGTTGAATTTAAGGCGATTGCTAATGGACTAGATTTCCACAAAAGCATTCATAAGATAAGGCCCATTTAGTTATACTCCTTAAAATAAAAATTAAGTGGATTGTCATCCCACAGATTCTTCTTTTTTATTGATAAATCTAGATTCGTTTCCAGAATAGGAATAATCACACATAAGGAAAAAATCCCTCCAACGTCATACCCTCCCTACACGTAATTACCATTTGAACGTCAGTTAAAGAAAGAGCAAGCAAATACCTTAAATAATATTCTTTGTTTTTAATGCATCAACTATGTACGCATGCAATGGAGGATGACATGCTCACATGTGTTCTATATTGCAGTGCTTGCTGCATTCAAGTGTTCATTTTTGTCTATAAGATGAGATAACCTAATGCATGAGATTTTTGATCAATTCAGCACACCAAGGACAATGGGGTATGGAGAGACCCTACTCGATTGATGTTCAAACCACCCGAGATGTCATGGGAAGATGGCGGATGATCAATAAATAAATCAATCCTTTCGTTCAACCTGCTTCACTTACTGTCCTTGGTGTCTACAACACGATTCAAACATGCACTCACGAAGCCCAACATATTTCAAATCTATTTCGTTAACCTTAACATAAGTTGCGTGCCATGGTAGGATTCTGTTATAAGTGAGCTTCTCCTCTAAAATCCACGTGTCCTTCCTAACAAATTTACATGTGAAAATTAAATGCGTTGTCTTTTTTAGGTATGCCTTACACTTGTGAGCTAGAATGAAAAGTCCTCCAATGGTAAGAAATTGTCTGATTAACCAATCTATTTCTTGTGTCATAGAGAACGATAAATGTTATTATACTACAATACATTATCAATGACAACTCTATACGGAGGACTAGATATTTGGGCAATAAGACTAAGCATGGTTTTCCTAATAAGAGTAAATATTTATAAGCTCATTCCCTAGCTTCCAAATTTAATTTAAATGGCACATATTTATTTTATCACAAGTCAAAGAAAAATCATGAAAATAATTCAGGAAATATTTCGACTAAAAATAGATTTGAAATTATTATAATTATGAAGTTAAGATTACAGAATTGCATGAGTGAACTCTTTCTAACTAAATGACTTTGTACATTGGAAGACTATGTAGACTAAGTATGGGAGTTAAAAAAAAAAAACATGGCAAATACTTATTAGTAGTGGCATGTATTGGTTGTATTGGTGAAGATTGCACATGTTTTATTCAATACACTGAATGTGTGAAAAAAAACACCAAAACATGTTCATAGATATGCCATGATATCCTTGATGACAACGATACTGGTTCCAGAGTAGTCTGCATACTTATTTAAGTAGTCAAAACAAGTTTAATATACTTGGGAAAACTTTGTGTATAAACAAACCACATAGAAGAATGTGTACAGTTTATAAGAATTGTTTTGTTCTATGCATAAAATAGAAGGATAGGAATACTTTATCTTCGAAGTTGCAAATTTACGTTATGTTGAAAGGAGATATTCATGGTGTGATAACATGCCTATGCTTACATATATGTATGACTTGCATGAAGGTCCCAATGGCATGGTCACAATGAGCTGCAGTGATATGCTTACATGAATGGATGCATCAAAACTCTCACAATTAGCCTGAGTGAAAAACTTATTAAGATGCTAGATATTCGTAATCGAGCTTGAAGAATAAACACATCATTCTAATATATTGAATAATAGTAATGAAAATAAATAATCAACATGTTATTTGTTGTGCGATTAATGAAGTGGTTGTTTTATTGTGACTTGAATTAAGTGAAGGTTTAAATTCTACTTATTATATGTGGTGGAAGTTTGTCAAAACTTAAATTATTGTTGAATGATCTTAAATCAGTCTAAGATATTTTCATACTCTTCAATGATTCATAATAGAGTGGGAGAAATAAACAATTTTAAAGTATGGTTATTTTATAGAAGGCGGGATGCTATAACCGCAATATTAATTAGACATTCAATTGGATAATTGGTAATACATTTGTAAAAAGAATATATATGTATCATTTAGCAATGAGAGGGTTCAAATATTAAATGCCTTCAAATAAGAGGAGTAAATCATATAACAAGCTTAGGAAAAAGTAAAATAATGTTTATGCTACAATGTCTATGCATATAGAGATATTGAAATATTAAGGGAAGAAGTGATGAGCCTTTATGATAAAATGTTAAGTGCTTTCCTTCCATAAATCATGGAGAACATGAGGAAAAATAAAAAAAATAAAGTATATAAATGGAAACTATATAAATCATCAGGTAAGAAGTCCTTGACTATCAACATTAACATAAGTTCATGGTTACTTAAGTGGGTTCCACCTTAGAAAAGATTCTAGAGGGTTTATTTAATAAAAGTTCCCATGAAATATCATAATATCATGAAGGATAGGTCATTTTATGAGACTATGTATTTGTAAAAATTGTCTTTCAACTTAATATTTGTTGCATCTACATTTGATGATGCAATCCATTTTTGAATGTAATTTTGTCATTAGGGAAAATGTTGTTTAAGTGAACTTAATCTTACCAGGTTATTATATTGAGTAACATATGCATATTTCATTGGACATGCATAGTTTTGACCTATATGTGTCTTTGAGTAAAACAATATCTAAATAATTGTAACTATAATAAATTAGAAGCACAAATTATATGTTCAAATATAGACTAAACCAAGGTCATAGTTGTGAATAATGTGCAAACTTGCAATACAAATTATTGTATGCATGAAGACATCATATGTGAATAATTGCATGAACTTCATAAGTAGGTCAATGGGACTGTCACCCAAAAGTACCAATAAATAATGGAAGTGTAAAATAATCTCCTAAGGATCACGATTAATATTAGTAAGACAATATTAAATACAATTTCAAGGACACATTCGTAAGTTTACTCGAACTCCAATGTGTCAACTCAAAGCATGCAACCTCAAACTTCAGAATCTTGATGTTCACCTCCATCCAAGTATAGATGGGGTTCTACTGATATCTTACAAATAGAAGGATTTCAGATCTAAAGCAAGAAAAAGATACTTCCGATAAAAGGATTATAGATATTATGAAGGAATTTAATATGGGAAGTGATAAGATTAAAATAATTTGGGTGTATAAATAAGCTTTATGAAACATAAAAGACAAACAAATTAGAACAATTCAAATGCAACCTAATGGCTAGTAAGAAGTACATTTGATTTAGAACATGACTATTCTGAACTAGTTAACAAATTTTTGGTAAAGAAAAAGGATTTAAATCAATACAACTTATGATGATCTAATGATCTTAGGCTTCTAGTAAAATAATAGACACATCAAGAAAAATGGAACATATCAAATGTTTTAGACGAGGAAGAAAGAGAATAACAAATCATGTAAAAACGTGTTCCTAAATTAAGAAGATGATAACTAAAGTGGTACTGGTAATTAGGATTATTGTACACCAAATATATTGGCTATATAATAAATGGACAAACACAAAACATGAAATGCATATTTTGTAACATTGTTGACTATCTAGCAATCTTAAAGAAGTCTGCATGTCTGATTACATTAATAGCGTTGTCTGGTTCTTAATGGGACTACATAGCAAGTATTGCATAAAGAACATAGGAATTCATGTAAATGAATTTGATAATTGATAAATGAGTTATATTCTCTTTGCGCTGATTGAATGTTAAATGAGGTGTTAACATAAAAATGCACTAGGATCACACCTTGGTGCACATAGTGCCTAAAAAATTTAGATGGTGTGGAAGTGAATACAATGTAACTTTCATTTATTAATTATGTATGGGAGGTGGATGTTCTTGCCTACTGATTGTTCAATTGGTTTTTGACATACATTGAATTATTCATGGATAAGAAGGGTTGGAAGAAGTGTAAAAAGAGCAACAGTAAACCATATGACATGATTAGTTTACATATGGGATACTTTTGAGTACCAAACGATCATTTTCTTCGTTAAAGAAAAAGTTAAGCTTATTCTTAGTCTTCAAATATCCATGTCAAACTAACTATCATAGCCAATAGTCTTCTTTATGATTAAGGAGAGGTCATATTCCATTTTTTTTTAAAACTTGTGTAAGTGACAAATTAAATTTACTTCTATTGTATTATTTTGCTGACATTGTACTGCAACCACAAGGCACATGAAAATAATTGGCTAAATAAAAGCACTTTAATATGTTGACATAAAATTATTCACTCGTTGCAGAATTTGAAGAGGTCCACAAAATTCTTTATCCTACAATCAATAAATTAAACACGATTTGATCAAACTTTCCTAAAGGTAATCAATAAAGGATTTTTTTGCATAATACTAATAAGGTTGAAAACATGCGGATGAAGTATATGTCATGCAGGTAACATTACAAACATTGATATTAGGTACACATGTACAGGTGGTAATGTGTACAAACGGTACATATCGTACTGGTGTGGATTCATGTATTCAATGATGGTATATTACATGTATAAATGTGTGTGTAATGAACCCTATGTGTATATGTGCATGAAGGCATTGGGTGATTGTTTTTCAAGGAAACCAATCTAGAGTACATATAGAGGCAAGATAAAAATGGAAGAGAAGAATTTGTATTGGAAGCTAAGGATAAGTATTCATATTTTTCTTCAGTATTAGTATACATATGACATATGGATATGCTTTATGATGGTTAATAATGAGTTTTGATTTTGATGGTTATGTTTGAGCTAACCTCACATGATATTTTATACATGTTGATTAGTCAATTGTGATAGTTTGACTTGTTGTGACTAATGCAGGGAAACTGGAAGAAGCAAGTGTTCAAAAAGAACACAAAGTCATTGGAATAATGCATTGGAGGGACATGCATTTATTTCATGACAGGAAAAATAATTGGTATTTAATCAAATAATAGTATTGTATATCAATATATGACATTCACTATCGTAAACAAGGTTGAGTTTCTCCATCTAAAATATCTCACAAAATTGATTGAAACAAATGTTACAGGTAGAAATGGAAGGAGATGTGCTGGTATAAATCCTTTGTAACAGATATATATCGGAAGATATGAATCAGATGGAAAGGCAATGGGAGCCTGTAAATTCAGAAACATCTACTTGAGAATGACGAAATTATATTGTAATATGTATTAAGACACCCAGGACAGTGTACATTTAAGGCGGGGAGTATATAACACCCCTCCATTGTATGTAAAAATCTCCTAACCTAAGCTAAGAAATGTTAGGCCTAATCTATAACAAGGAAAGTAAATACATTATTATTAAATAAAATAATTTAATCACTTGGAAAAACGAGACACCAATAGATGGGATTCTTATCAAATCCCATTTGTGAATGGGAAGGGATAATTCCTTCATAATAGGACTTCTAGATCCAAATTTAGATAAGCTTAATGGGTTGGAGAAAAATATCGAGTAAGCTACTTAGATGGAGAAATATGCTAAGTTAAGAAAAATATAAAATGATGCCGAGATAGAAAGGTAAGATTTTATGAGGAAAAACCTTGCAGGAGAGAAAGGCATGCTTTTCTGGGAAAAGCCTAGGCAAATGGATAAAAAGATCCATAAAAGAAGGATGCTGCTAATGGAAGCCATATCATGGAAGATATATTAAATACGCATTTAATATATCAACGTGAGGAAAATGATCTACGGAAAGGACTCTTGGCTCAGGCTTGAACTGGAAGAAGACAGTGCTAGGTTGCATCATGGTGCTCAATTTCCCAGTGACATTCTTTATGATAATTTGGTTTTCATGGGATGTTCTGTATGTTGTCTACTTACCCTTTATTTTGTCAATGCATTTAGCATATAGAGAATTTTCTTGAGTTGTCCTTGCTATGAGATGATTATACATGAATACATGTGACAATTATTGTACATAAATGTAATCCAAGTTTAATTTAGTGAAGGAACATAATACATGGGTTTTATGAAATAATTTTTATGTTGTAATCTTAACTAAATGTATTAGTTTTTAATATGGTGAATATATAGATATATATATAATTAAGTTCTAAGGCCTGAAAACGTATAACTTATGGTTCAGGTTATTTATGCTATGCATTATGCATTATGGAGTGAACTGCGTATAATGAGGTTCATATTGCATAAGATATATGTCATTATTCTTTTAACTTTTCCTGTAGGATTATAAAAATGATATATTGCAATGCTAGCTATAGTGTGTTTATGCTAGCTATTCTATTAATGCTTGTATGAAGTCATCAAAGTATTGAAATTTTGATTGGATAAGCTCATCATGTTGAATGACCATGACTAATTCTTTCCTCCAAGTTGTAATGTATGCACACGAAATGTTGAAGGGATTATTCATGTTGTAGTAAATAAGTCTATTAATGGAACCTAAAGGTCCACATCATGTATCAAGTAAAGCATAGTAGGTAGTTAGTGGTGTGGTGCCTAGGGGGTATGTGACAAATAAATTTAATGAAAGTAAAATAATAATAATAATAAGAATATACATTTTATTAACAATGACTTTGGTGAGGATAACAACTCAAAATATAAATTAAATGAATATATATATATATATATATATATATATATATATATATATATATTATATACTATATATATATAGAATACAATTCCATCATCTTCATTTTAATTTATTTATTTTTAAAACCATGTTAACTTAATAACTAAGAGATTTAGATCTCAGATATTTTTGTCATTCACCCTACTACCTAAATGAATTTAAAACTAAGATAGATTTATGTTATGTTATCATATGGCATCCTAACTTAATGAATTTTTTTTCAAAATATTAATTTTAAGCTAATCACATACATAAAGACCAATAATACAAATACAATTAAGTGTTCAATGATTTACACCTTAAGTGTGTGTTTAGTAACACAAATGATGTAATAATATCCCATCTTGAAATAATATGTTTCAATAATTCATTTATGTGTAGCCCATTATAATATATATATATATATATATATATATATATATAAAAGTCACTTTTAATGATAATATATAAGTTTTACATTTTCAATAAAATATGTTATCCCATGATGACAATATCTTAAGTGGGAATGAGAATGTGAATTAATGCGCTTAGGAAAATTAAAGTTCCCAAAATTCCAACTTGAGTCAATAACACATCTATAATTTTTTCTAATAAATTAGCTAATATAGTAAAGAAATTTTATATTTGGATTTGAGAGTTATATAGAATAAAATTTAATCATTAACAATATTTAGAATTGGGCAACATTCATTTTTAATCTCATGTTAATCTAATTCCTCATCCAAAAGCTTTTTTTATAGATTATCAAAAGGTTTTTTATCACCTACAACAAGGGAATATGAGGAATAGACATAGTGTAGACAAAATAGTTCGTATATGGTTCCTTTCAAAGTAAAATTACAAGCGACATAAATAGTTCTCATGAAATCTAATAGATTCCAAACAAGGAGAATATTGTTGAGCAAAATCTATCAACAAAACTCCAACAACCAACAACTCAATCCTAATTATCTACTAATGTAGGCATAATTCCAAGATCCCCCTTTAAGGATTACATTTATATCATTACAAATATTAATACAAAAATTACAATTTGTTATTCACATGTCACATATGTCTAACTAGTCTTCCTTGACATTTATACCCACTCTGAAGTCTCCCAGACAATGCTCTTTCCCTGACCACAATTTTCAAGCTTCTCATTCAATTCATTTCAGATATGATGACCTCTGACTATCTTCGATGAAGTTTTTATAATTGATGCTTCTAAATATCCCGAAGGGTAATCTCGGGCTGTATGTAGTAGACAATTATGTAACTAACCATTCTACACATGGATCTCATAACATAAGATGTAATTGATTCTCTTAAACCCTGAAGCACAACAAGAACAATCAATATATAACAAATTCATACAATTAAATTAGCGATGTGTTCTATGGGCACTCAAAGATGTCGAGAAACAATAATTTAATTATATTCATGTCTTCATCCATTGATTTTACAATTTTAATAAACAAAAAAATTAACAAATAACAAATAAGACAAAACAAAAAACATGAGAACAAAACCAATTACATTCCATAATGTCTCATCTATTCCACTTTGTGCACTTTGAACAATTCTTCAAAACTAGTTCTTCCATAATTTGTAGTTGGATACAATTGATGGAAAATCTAATGCCAATGAATAGTCACGCTCACAACATTCAGAAGGAAACTAAAGGAAGAATTTCACCAATGAATCCAAACCAACACCGCAAATATGAAAATAATATAACAACTGTACTACTAAAAACAATTCATAATTGAAACGCAACATTGAGATGTAGCATCTTAGATTACTTCCTTCCATCACCACAAAAAACTCCTTAAATATAACATATTGAAAAGCACTCCCTTTCTGCTAGATTCAAGTATAGCGTAAAAAATAAGTTGAGTCACAATATTTTTGGAGCTTCTTGGGGCTTTTGTTGAAGCATCATGCCCCACTACAAGTATTTTCAATGGTGATATCAAAATATTCAACCTAGTTCTTGAAACGATAAATCACAACAACTTCATATTGGTGGAGAATTGTTCAAATCCCACAACACAGATGAACGAATCTCACATCTACCCTCAAAACATTCGACAGCTCCTCCTAGGGAATCATGTGATTTCCATGATATAATCATAATTTTAGAGATAAATGAATAATTATCAAAGTTATGAACCACAAACAAGCCTGATCTCAATTTTATTTAACAATTCATATTTTTCCTCTTTGTCTGATCCCCTATGCATGAAATGACTCTCTACTATGTCGTACGACTTCATAATATTCTTCAGCCTCCTGGATGTACAATTCCCATTGAAAAATTCTATCTTCAACTTCGCACAACCTGAGCTGATAACTACATCACACATTCTTCAGAATGGCCAACCCTTATGTTCTGCAGTTACTCCTCTGCCTTGACAAAAAATGTTGGATAAACACACAACAATATAAACAGATATTGATCTAATTTAAATTTTATTTATGTGCATAGTATCAATCCTCACGTTTTTTCCATCACCCTCGGCCCTATAATAAGGGATGGAATCCAATACAAGATCTCATACAAATAAAAGAATATGAGGAATAGACACAGTGCACACAAAACAATTCTTATATTGTTCATTTCAAAGCGAAGTTACAAGCCATTTAAATAGTGTTCATCAGATCTAACAATTTCTAAACAAGGAAAAAATTGTTGAGAAAATATCTCAACAAAAATCCAACAACCAACAACTCAATCCTACCTGTTTAATAATGTAATAATTATTCCAAATCTAGAATCATATGAACAAATGAATCAGTAAATATTAAAATATTATTTCACCTTCATATTAATTAGCATAACACAATAATTCCATCTTATTTATTGATGTATTAGAAAGAAGAAGACATTTGGAAAGACCCTTTTCTAAATTTTAAATGCCTTTGAACCAAAATTCATATTCACCTTCATATTAATTAGCATAACACAATAATTCCATCTTATTTATTGATGTATTAGAAAGAAGAAGACATTTGGAAAGACCCTTTTCTAAATTTTAAATGCCTTTGAACCAAAATTCATATACACCCCAATATCTAAAAATGTTTTTGTAGTGGAGACATGAGTATTATTATTCGTTCAGAAAATAGAAATTTTGAAGCAATTGAAAGTTGAATATCGCATTTGCTAATATTTTTTCAAACCCCTAATCAAAGAATTTGGTTTCAAATATTCAAAATCACACCCCTTCCTCTGAAGAGCTTTAAGTATATTTCATAATTAAATAATATATTTCCATAATTATATTTATATGTAGATTTAATTTCATAATATTTTCAAATATGTAAGTACTCCTCTCCCAAGCACTCGTTGAATGTGTAGACAAGTGTAGAAACTTGTGATAACCAATATAAAAAAATATAAAAATGACATCAATGTCCTTACGATATCAAACTAAGCATAAAAATATATATAATAAATTGAAAAAGGCATCTACAAAATTCTTGGAAACATATAAAAATATTTTTTTTTAACACAAGGATATCATCATTTTGACTTTATTATTGTTAACTATAAATGGTTAATAGCATATCTAAATTATGAACCTTAATGCAAAAAAATTATGGCTAAAAACATTATCCAATGAAAATGGTGTTCATTTCTAACAATTTTTTCTCTTTTACATCATTTTACATTCCCAAAAAATTTCTGGTATAGAAGTTATCATTTTCTTTTTTCCAACAGAAAAAATTAATCGAGAGTGTAAATTCTGAATGAGGTAGAAGAGAAATTTGTGGATATTTTTATATAAGTTTTATAAAAAACTACAGTTTTATTTGAGGTATGTTAGATATAACATTTTAAGATAGGTATAATGTTATAGATTGAAAAATACCTAAATAATATCTAAGTTGGAGAATTTAAAACATAGGGTAACTACTAGTGGTAATTAGGCAAAGTAAATAATATTTTCTTTTTGTTGGATTGAATTTTTTTTTTTTCTATAGGGAATATATATCTTGTCAACTATCTACATATTAAGAATTCCAAATATGTTATTATTCATAAATTTAATAGTAATATGTGTAATTAATTGAACATACATATTTTTAAACATACAAGTTTCTTTGAGGAAATGGACATGCTAATAATTATAACTAATGTAGATAAGAGGCACAAATTATATTCAAATCTAGAAGGAACTAGGGTCAGAAGTGGTGAAGGAAATGCACAAACGCAGTACACCACATTCTATGCATGTTGGAAAAGACATCAATAAATTATGACTCTAATATGAATGTCAATGGGCTCGACACCAAAATTAAATCTAGTGTAAATACATAATGGGAGTGTAAAAGCAATTTTGGGTGCTTCTCAATCCACTCCTCCACCACCCCTCCTCCTCTGCCTCTGCCTCCACCTCCACCACCTCCTCCTCCACCTCCTCCTCCTTCTCCACGTCTACCCCTTCTCTCCTCCTCCTCCTCCTCTTCTTCCCCCATCCCCCTCCCCCTTCTCCTCCAACCACTCCTTCTCCTCCCCCCCTCTAATATCTCCACCTCCACCACCACCCTCTCCACCTCCTCTACCTCTGCCTCTGCAACCACCCCCTCTGCCTCCTTTTCCTCCTCCTCTGCCTCCTCATCCTCCTCCTCTGCCTCTGCCTCTGCCTCTGCCTCCCGCCATCCTCCTACTCCTCCTCCACCTCCCACTCTACCTCGTTGTCCTCCTCATCCTCCTCACCCACCTCTCCTACTCCCCACACCCCCCGTCCTCCCCCTCTGCCTCCTCCCCTCCTCCTCCTCTCCCTCTACCTCCTCTCCTCCTACTCCTCCTCCTCCTCCCCTCCCACTCCTCTCTCCATCCTCCGCATCCACCCACTCCTCCTCCTCCTTGACCCCTCGTCCACCTTTGCCTCTACCTCCCCCCTCCGTCTCATCCTTGTCCTCCTCGTCCTGTTGCTCCCCCTACTCTTCCTACCTCGCTCCTCCTCCTCCTTCGACCCCTCCTCGTCCTCGACATCCTACTCCTCATCCCCTCCTCTACCTTATCCTCCACCCCATCCTCCTCCTAGTCCCCTCCCTTCCTAATCCCCCCCTCCTCCTCCTCGACGTCCTCCACCTCCTCCCCTCCAACTCCTCCTCCTCCTCTTCCTCCTCCTCCACCTCTGATCCCTCTTCATCCTCCCTCCTCCT